>JBBPDF010330327.1:0-11300 GCA_037974715.1 Lomanotus vermiformis | reverse complement strand
TGTTGTTGTTTTTTTGTTTTGTTTTTTTGTTTTGTTTTTTTGTTTCATTAGGTCAGGGGTTACTGCGGCCTGATAATTCTTATCGATGGGGGGGGGGGGGGGGGATAGGTTGTGTGGTGTGATTTTGATTGTGTGATGTGGTGTTTATTGTCAGTGGGGGCAGTGTGGTGTGTTATTTCTTGCCAAGGGAATTGGTGGTAAGAACGCTCTGCTTGCCTCGGGGTAGGTTGGTGGGGTAGATATTGGCATGTGGACTTCAAATAGTGTGCGGCAATGCTGTTATGTTTTGTGTGACCTTGTCATAGTGTAGTGTGACCTTGTCATAGTGTGGTGTGACTTTGTCGTAGTGTGGTGTGACCTTGTCATAGTGTAGTGTGACCTTGTCATCGTGTGGTGTGACTTTGTCATAGTGTGGTGTGACTTTATAATACTGTTCAGTTGGGGAGCAGTGAACGATTGATAATAAAGAGGTTTATAACGCAGGCACTCAATAATTGTAGATAAATTTCATTTTTCAATTGCTTGGAACTGTCATTCAGTAACTTCCACTGCATCCACCCATGCCTCCTTTGTGTATTCTTCAGCGTGCATACACCTGGCACTTTGTACAGAAGACACGAGCTCACAACAAGACTTGTCTCGGCTCAACTGTAACTTTGACTCGGGGACTACTTGTGGCTGGCTGGACGATCAATGGGACTCGGGACTGCCATGGGGGTTCCAACGTGACGGTTCGCTTCCCTCGTCGGATCACACGACTGGTACCGGTTTTGGTAGCTATGCGTTTGTCTCGAGTAGGGGTCCACGGAATTCCCCAAACGAAGCAAAGCTGGTGAGTCCCAAGACGGAGATCCCTGCCTCAGGAATGTGCCTGGAGTTCTGGTACTTCATGCACGACGACAGATCGGGGCGGTTAGAAGTCGCCTTGCACGCGGGTAATTCCTCTAACGGAACCGAGCGGTTACTGTGGACGAGACAAGGCAGTCAGGGCCCTGACTGGAGACACGCCCAAGTGAAATTGACCTTGGCGCATGCGTCACAGAAAGTAGTTTCTGTCACGATTACAGCTACCAACGGCTCTGAAGGTGTCGAGGTCGCCCTTGATGACGTTAGTATGAGTTACGGGCCTTGCCTCTCAGCGTACAGCTGTGACTTTGACTTTGGTGCCAATACATGTGGTTACACTCAGTGGCGGGAGGGCGACTTTGAATGGAGATTAGTCCAAGTCGTAAATGTAGATGGTATGACTGGTGAGGTTGATTATAATGACGATTTAGCTTGTGATAACACATCATCGGAATGGTTCAATGAAACCGAGTGTACCAATTTAACTCGTAAAGAAAATGTGAATTTCATTAAAGATAGAGTGGAAAGTGTAAGACTTGAATTGGACCCCGCTCTTGGTCAAATCGGCAATCGGTATCTAAAAATAGACGCGCAAGGTGATTCCCAGATGAAAAGCGAGAATGGAGGCGAGGTGGTATTGATGTCACCATGGCTAACTATTAACAAACCAATCTGTATTCGATTCTGGTACAATGTCGGAGGTCAAGGCTCATTAACGGTCGCAGTCAGGTCTGAAATGAACCGTACCCGTACAGTGATGGCGTACGAGGGAGAAGGCTTCGGCGGTTGGCGACTGGCAGAAATTAGCGTTTGGGAAGAGGCGCACTATAGACTTGATTTCCGGGCTTATAGCTACTCGAGTGAGTATCGAGTACCAGTATCGATCGACAGCATCGACGTAAAATCCGGAAACTGTCATGACGTCTCTGCGTCATGTGACTTTGAGGACGACATGTGCTCCTGGCAGAACGACGCAGATGGACAAGAAGCACTTCCCTGGATTCGAGCAATGGGAAGAGGAAAACAGCCATCACTTGGGCACGTGTCAATGGACCACACGTTGGGTTCACGGTATGGCAAGTACCTCCTATTAAACGGAAGTGCTGCGACGGATGGGAAGCAAAGTGGCAGGATTAGCTCCCCTTCCATACTCGCCAACTCGCCGTACTGCTTGGAGTTTTGGTACATCATCGTTGGAAGCAATGCGACGTTACACGTTATGCAGGAAAGCGAGCAGGGTTATCTCCCCTTACGAAGCCTCCAGGGTCCTCAGGCGCCATTTTGGAAGTCCTTCTTGATCACTGTACAAAATTCCAGTTCGAAACTTTTGATCGAAGGAGTCATAGGTCTCCCGCGTCAGGATATGTATATTCTTCTCGACGATCTGTCTTTGCGAAATGGAACTTGCGAGTCGTTGGAAACTAGCAATGTGAGCAAACGCCGACACGGTTCTTTCCAATGCGGCAGGGAGGACAACGTTGAAGTTTCTCGTTCAGAAGTTTGCGATTTCCATAACGACTGCCCTGACGGAGAAGAAGAGAAGGCGTGCGGATACGCCTGTACATTCGAACTCGATGATTGCCAGTGGACCTCAGCTAGCAACAAGAAGGAAAATTGGAACCGGACGAGTAGAACTGATCTCCCGGGTACTTTAGGGGCTAAAGTGGATCACACAACTGGAAGGAGGGACGGTCGATTTTTGTATCTGTTGGATATGAGTAGCATCTTACACGTGTTAGTGACCAATATAACTTCTCCAGCACTCCGAAGGTCCAGTTCCACTTGTGAGCTGAGCTTCTACGTCAATCCGTTGTATTCCGACAACTGGAAGATAAGCGCATACAAAATTACGGCTAGCAGAAGAGCGAGGGTGTTTTCTGTGTCAACGCTAGTAAAAAACGTTTGGCAGAAATTGACTGCTCCGATCGGATTATCTCTTGAGCCTTTTCGAGTACAATTAGTTATCGAGAGGATCTCTCAGTACATTTCCTGCATCGCCCTTGACGATATATCCTTCGACAACTGCGATTTTCCACAAGCAGATTATGACGCGTCACGTGCGAATGACTCGGTTTTTGAATGTCAGGACAGGGCTGCCATTAATAGCAGCAGGGTGTGTGACTTTGTCGGGGACTGCCGAGACAGTTCGGATGAGACCGACCAGGCGTGCTCCAATTACACCCGATGTGACTTTGAGAAGGACATGTGTGGGTGGACTCAGGAGAAGACTCAGGACGATTTCGATTGGCTAAGACAACGCCCTGCTATTTCAGCCGGCCGAGAGACGGGACCTGATGCGGACCATACGACCGATTCGCCGTACGGTTTCGTGCTTCAAATGACTCATCCGTTTCGTCTACCCGGTGACAGAGCATGGATTTTGAGTCCGGTTCTAGAGGCGACCACTGGCTGCAGTATGGCTTTCCACGTTTACCTGTACGGGGAGAATGTTAACAGATTCAACGCCTACACGAGGACCGCAGTCGGGGGGCCGTTAACTCAGCACTTGTCAACAAAGGGCGAAATAGGCCAGGTATGGATTTTTAAAGCCATCTCCTTTTCAAGCCCAAAGCCATTCCAGATCGTTATAGAAGGAATCAAAGGTTACGAGATGCTAAGAGAAATAGCAATTGACGATATTTCCTTGTCGCCACAGTGCACCCTTCACAACGGCAGCTTGCCCCAAGAAGCGCCCTCCCCGACACCCAAGCCACGGAAACCTTGTCCGTCTGCAAACGAATGGAAGTGTCGGAACTCCAGCTTGTGTATCTACCGGTTCCAGGTTTGCGACTTTACGCCTCAGTGCCTGGACCAATCAGACGAAGACGATTGTGGGAACTGCGATTTCGAGTCTTCGACTTGCGGTTGGACGGACGTCACGCGGGGAAGTGTGGTGTGGGACCGCTTCGATTCTTCCAGCATTTCCGGCCGGCGCAAGAAGTACAGCCTGAGGCCTTACGTAGATCACACCCACAACGCGCGAGGCGCCGGATGGTACATGGCGGTCAGAGACACCGGAAGTGGCTACACCCGCGTCAGCTCGTTGATATCACCAGTGTTGGGACAAACCACGCCTTCCTGCACGATTACTTTTTACTATTGGTCGACACGGGGAGGCGGAATTGTGCTCTACGTCATCAATCGCAACACCACCAACTTGGAATACCCAACAGACGAAATGCGCCCTTTGTGGGGATCCAATCGGATGTACGGACGTGACATCCAATGGGCTAAAGCAAGTGTTAACATTGGCAGTCTAGCCGGCGGGTTTCGCCTCTTGTTTAGTCACCCTAGAATCGTCCACCTGCCTGAAATTGCATTCGCTCTCGACGACATCTCTTTCAGCCCGTCGTGTGGAGTGGACGAGGCCTTGACCCCGTGTCAACCTGAAGAGTTCCGGTGCTACTCGTCCACACAGTGCCTGCCTGAGCATGACAAGTGCGATTTCGTGAAAGATTGCCCCGAAGGAGAAGACGAGGTGGGCTGCGACGATGACTATAAAATGTCTGACTTCCGGTACACCAAAGATTGGTTCTTGAACGACCGCTCCAGTGATTTCAAGTGGAAACGGTGGAATGGGCACGTCCACACGAAGGAGAGTAGGCCGAGATGGGATGTGGACGAGGAGTCCTGGGCCGGTAGGTATCTATACATGTCCGCTTCTGGTTCTGTGACTGCAGCTAAGAAGAGGGTGGAGAAGTCGAGGATAAGGAGCTACGTGTTGCTCCCCAACCGCCGGGGGGACTGCTTCATGAGGCTTTTCTACCAGTCAGCCGGCGACAAAAGCGGCAAAGTTCAAATCTATACAACGTCAACGAGGAAAGGCCCACGCAACGTCCTATGGACTATGCCTGACGTAAAAGTCAGCAAATGGAAGAAAGTAGTCCTCAGACTGAAATCCAACACGGTGTTTCGTGTGTTCATAGAAGGGACGCGTAGGAGAAAGTACAGGGGTGGAGTCGCAATAGACGCCGTCTCCTTTAACCGGTATTGCTACTTTTTAGACTATACCGACCCTCTGCCGCGTAGAAGGAAACCAGCTATACGGCAACGCTGCAAACCGGGCGAATTTTCGTGCAACTCTACGTGCGTTAGACTGTCGCAGTGTTGGACTGGGATCCGCTGTGCTGGAAAGGCCGAAACCAAACACTGCCCTACATCATGCGACTTTGAAGATGGTATGTGCGGATGGGGCCAAGAAAGGCAACGTGGAACAAAATCTGCACCGTGGAAAATTGACCCGATTTCGAACGTCGCTATCGGGGACTCGGAACCAAACGGCCCAACCAATAAAGTTCTCGTTGCTGGACCTTCACGCAAAGGCTTCAAATACTTGCTTATCTCCCCTGTTTTCCAAAAGGTTTCCAGGACATGTACGTTTTCCCTGACGTATTTCTATCGCGGAAGGCTGTCCGTGTTTTCGATAGACAGGCGGATGGCAGGATACGACCAGCCTCTCTACTTTAGATCCAATCTGAAAACGCCCAGAAGCAAAAGTAGCCAGTGGAACAGTGTGCTCGTATCGATACCACCATGCTCACAAGACTTCCAAATTGCTATCCGACTCAATATGAAGAACAAAGACAACAGCTCGTTGTTCGTAATCGAGAACTTCAACTTTGATCGTTGCGAGCTTCAACCCACGCCAGATCGATGCACTTCCGACCAGTTCAGGTGTGCAGACGGCACGTGTATATCCACGGATCAGTTATGCGATCTGGAACAGGACTGCTGTGACGGATCGGACGAAGACGTCAAAGAGTGTTTGGATTACAAGAAATTCACGTTTGAATCGGGAATGCAGGGTTGGAAAAACCGCGTTGGTATGTATGGGAAATCGTTCATGACTTTCGTAGTGTCACTTTTAAGACTGCCTTTCATTGGCCAAACTATGACTTCTTCTTCATGTACCAGGTCTGAAAGAGACATCGGTGATCATGGCACGCCATTTACTTATATCTTCAGACAATCTCAAAAGGCTCATATTGTTTTCATTACTCTTAGTTTTATTAGTCATTCAGTAATTTAAGCTTTGTAAATATTTTATTCTTTGTCGACCTCGACTCCTTTTCCCTTAAATTTTCCCACTAAGAGCCAAATGTTCAAGATCTATGACTACATTATAATATTGATGTCAGGATTCTTGTTGTTTCGACTGTCAAAACCACTTCCTTTTTTACTTTGCTTTTGTGCCATGATAGTGTTACTATTGCTGGTGCGTGGTGTGAATTATTATTACAGAGGACATTGCATTGCGAAAGATTTGCCATTTTTGGAAATAGATATTATATTATATATTTCATACTGTCTTATAGTATCGTTCAATGTCTCAGCTTACTTTACTTTATCTTGTATTATCTTTCCCTGTCTATTCTTATCCTATATCATCGTCTCACATCTTATCTTATCTTTTTTCTAATCTTATCTAGGCACCAGGTATACGTGGAGTGTGAAATATGGAGAGCACGAACGTCCGTCCGCAGATCACACACGGTACTCGCTTATCGGCAGGTACTTGAGCACCACGAAACGTCCCGGGACAGAGGACAAAACCTTGATGCTCTTCAACATGCCGGCCGTAGATGGCGTCTGTCAGGTCGTCTTCTGGTACCTGATTCAGTGCGCTAAGCAAAGGGTGTGTGTTATCATCGTACGCCCGAAATCGTTTGACGGACATTGGGGACCTGCGCAGACGTTCTCGAACCAGACGACTTCAAACTTGTGGATGAAGGCAACAGTCTTTGTCGCCATGAATAAACCGTATTGGCTCGTCATCGAAGGACGTTTGGATAAACACAAATTAAGCACCTTAAACGTAGATGACATCATTTTCAGCCCCGGTTGTCACCGAGGTCGCGCGCGAACATCGGAACCGCTAGGAGCCGGTCTTGTGCTAGCGCCACAGTCAGCAGGAACTACCGGTGTTGGAAAAATCGTTGGGCTCTCCACTTCCGGCCAATGCCCTGCGACGCACTTCCTGTGCGAGGAATGTGACGTCTGCCTTGATGTGCCCCACGTGTGTGATGGAAAGGAAGACTGCCTGTGTGGCTCGGATGAACTCACCTCTCTGTGCCGACACTTCGTCTTCGTCGATTTCGAGAACAATGAAATGTTTCAACGGAGCTTCGAGAAAGTCAAGGGAGAAAACAATATAAAATGGGGGCTATGGAACAATTCTCTCCCTTTGCCCGAAAGTCTCGGTAACGTGAGCCAGTCGCTGCAGCTAAGCAGGAATCGCTTCATGCTAGTTGAGGGAGAGGAGGGCATGACAGATTCTGCAGCTCTCGTCTTCTTGTATCGGCCCTTTTTCACGACCAGGGGCCGATGTCAGGTCAGTGGGAGATTTTCATCATTGTCAACACCGTTTATAATCGTCACCATTGTTATCATTGTTATCATCCTCATCATCAGCAGCAGCATCCTCATCATTATCATCATCATAATCATTATCATCATTATCATCATCATCATCATCATCGTCATCATTATCCTCATCATCGTCATCATCATCATCATCATCATCATCATCATTATCATCACCATCGTTATCCTCCTCCTCCTCATCATCATCATCATCAAAATATCTTCATCATCATTATAATTATTATTATTATTATTATTAATATTATTACTATTATTATTATTATCATTATTGGCATCACATTAATGGCATCGGCATTATTGTTGTCGTCGTCAACACCACCACCACCATCACCACCACCATCTAGGCAAAACAAATATTGCTGTTCACTGGATGGCAACCGCTCATCTACAACTTTAAATGAGCAACATTGCCACTATAGGCAGCGCTCCCTATATAATAATATGTAATGTTCGTGTGTATATCCACCCCCCTTCTATCTTCAGATTCGAGTCCATGCCATTATCCCGAGCCCAATTCAAGCCGTGACATTGAGCTACAGAGCACCCTTGTCAGGAGATGAAGGTCAACTGTTGGACACGACTGGACCCAGAGTCCATGGACTGTTGTGGCAGCCACTAATCGCATCAGTGTCCAGCGATCGCCCATTCCAGTTGGTCATAAAGGCATTCCCGGGAAGGGCAGGTGGCGCAGTGGCGATCGATGACGTCATTGTAGGCCCCGGATGTATATAACACGAATGAAACGACACATTATTTAAATCGATATCGGACACATTGCATGCGACATTTTTAGTAAGCCCCAATGAGAATAGTATAATACAAATATTAATGGAGGAATTTGATAAAAAAAAACAACGTATATTCATATTTGGACGTTCTGAGACTTCAGCCCAGAAACAGTAGCGCCAGCGGCTTTGTTAATTAAAGGGGGTCGCTCTTACTATCAAGCCATTCATCTAACTTGAGGCACCTCATGTTCAACTCTTGAAGACACCCCGTGTTCAACTCCTGAAGACATCCCATGTTCAGCTACTGAGGACATCGTGTGTTCAGCTCCTGAGGACATCTCGTGTTCAACTCCTGAAGGCATAACGTGTTCAACTTTTTAAGACATCCCGTGTCCAACTCTTCGAGAGATCCTGTGTTCAACTCCTGAATTTGAACGTACAGAGGTTTTAGACCAAGAACGATAATAGGTATTACACCAGAGTGTATCTACATCTGGGTTTTTTCCCTTTATATTTTAACCATTTTATCATAATATGCATTCTCATTGAGGCTTATTAAAAAGTGTGTCAGATTCAGCGTGAAGCTTGTATCCATCATAAGTATGAGTAAAATTAAACAGCATGAAAGCGCATCAAGGTTGTCTTCAAAATGTCTAAGACAAATAAGACTGTATTATAACACAGTGAGATTGCTCTCCACGTGCGTAAGGCAACTTAGACTGTATTTTAACACAATGAGGCTGCATTCCTTATGCGTAAGGCAAATTAGACTCTTAAAACACAATGAGGTTTTATTCCTTTTGTGTAAGGCAAATTAGATTGTTACAACACAATGAGGTTGTATTCCTTATGCGTAAGGCAAATTAGACTGTTACAACACAATGACGTTTTAGGCCAGATACGTAAGGCAAATAAGATTGTTAAAACACATTGAGGTTGTATTCCTTATGCGTAAGGCAAATTAGACTGTTAAAACACAATAAGGTTGTATTCCATATGCGTAAGGCAAATTAGACTACTATAACAGGGTGAGGCTGTATTCCACAAGCGTAAGGCAAATTGGACAAAGTAAAAACATAAAGGAATTCTAAATAGACAGGATAAAGACAAAAAGATGCTCCATCCCAAAAGCATAAAGCAAATAAATTAGACTGAATACAAAACAATACGAGAGACCAATCGACAAATTTGATGTAGACTAGGCTTTATGAAAACACGATAAGAAACTTCTTATAGTGCAACATCAAACCATGCATATGAAAGAGCAGTAATGTATGTTTCAAGAAATATTTGTAAGCAAAAATATATGATTTTTATAAGTCCCTTTTTTGTGTGCGCTGTGTCACTTTCATTGCATTTTATTCTGTTTGGTATTTGTTTTGTTTGTTTGGGTTTCTTTTGTTGTTTGTTTGTGTGTCGGTTTGTTGTTTCCTTTTGCTTTGTATTGTTATGCTTTTTGTTCTTTTTGTTATTTTTGTTGTGGTTTTGTTGTTGTTGTTGTTGTTGTTGTTGTTGTTGTTATTGCCGTTGCTGTCTGTTGCTGTTGTTGTTGTTGTTGTTGTTGTTGTTGTTGTGGTTGGTATTGTTATTATCGTTGTTGTTGTCGTGTTATTGTCCTTTTTGTTGTGATTTTGTTTTTGTTTTGTTTGTTTTTGCTTTTTTTTAGTTTTTAGTTTTTTGTTTGGGGTTCTTTGTCTGATTTTCTTTACTTGCTTTTTGAGCATTTTTGTTTTGTTGTTGTTGTTGTTGTTGTTATTCTTATTATTGCTTTGTTTTGTTTTATTTTGTTTTGTTTGTTTTCCTTCTTGTCAGATCTTTTGTTCTTTGATTCTATCTTTTCGTTCGGTTTTTGTTTTGTTGCTGTTGTTGTTGCTGTTGTTGTGGTTGTTATTGTTTTCGTTATTTTCGGGAGGGTTCTTTTGTTTTGGGTTCGTTTTGGAGGAGGGGGGGGAGGTTGTTTTTTTTTTTGTGTTATGTTTCTGTTTTGAAGGGCGGGCTCATTTTTGTTATTTTATCTTCTTTTCTTTAGTTTTTTTAGCCACTTGTCGTTGTTGTTGCTGTTCTTGTTGATGTTGTATTTTTTAATTTGGGTTCGTTTTTGTATGGGTTTTTGGGGCTGGCATTTGAGATTTTCTTTCTTTGTTTGTTTGTTCGTCTTTTGGTTTGCGATTGTTGATTTTGTTGGGGTTTTTTTCCATTATTTGTCCTTTTTGTTTCGTTTTGGTGTTGTTGTTTTATTTTATTGTTTTTGTTTATCTTCGTTTTGTTTTATTTTGTTTTGTTTTGATCGAGAAAAGGAAGAAGTACGGGCTAAATATAAAATTGATTCTATTCATATTTTAACCCCACACAATGCAACCACTGCAGACGTAAATGCCTCAATGGACCCAGTTCTTCTCAATGGCGGGCGCTCATTGCACTTCCATCGCCATGCTTTATTTTAGTTTCTAATGAGCTGCCGTTATTCGCTGTGTGTAGATCGTCCAGAGTTTACCGAATCATTTCAAAGGAAAAGGAAGAGCACGGAGAAGAAACAAAAAACGACAAGAGAAGAGCTTTACAGAGCTACGTCAAGTCAAAGGCTCAAACTCAAACTCAAAGGCATTTACGAGTTTTAACGATGACGTCATTATATTTCATAGAAGAAGAGGGCCGTGTGCAAACTGAAACAGAAGACTGCTGCAAACTGTATTATTGTACTTGTACGAAGTAGAAATGTATCCAATGCCATGTCCGCTTTCACCTAGTTCGCTATTCCCGGCTAGCCTAAGTTATTCATAGACGTCATAGAGTGAGAGGCGAGTCAAGATCTGTAAAATAGAATTTTGATCAAGCTATACTATCTGCATGGGCGTTTATTTATTGTCAATTTGAAAATCAAATATGAATGGCATCTTATAAGGATAGATGTATAGGGTATAGACATACTCAAGCAGTCAAAGAGATAGACGTGTTTGATAATTGGCAGAAAAGTAGATAAAATGTTTTTTCAATAGATCGATAAAGAGATAGATAGATAGATAGATAGAAAGATAGATAGATAGATCAATTAGATAGATAGATAGATAGACAGATATAGATAGATAGATAGATGGATAGATAGATAGATAGGTAGGTAGGTAGGTAGATAGGTATATAGGTAGGTAGGTAGGGAGGTGGGTAGATAGATATATAGATGGATAGATAGATAGATAGATAGATGGATAGATAGATATGTAGATAGATAGATGGATAGATAGATAGATGGATAGATAGATAGATGGATAGATAGATATATAGATAGATGGATAGATAGATGGATAGATAGATGGATAGATAGATAGATATATAGACAGACAGCTA
>JBBPDF010329221.1:0-11300 GCA_037974715.1 Lomanotus vermiformis | reverse complement strand
CCCCCCCCAAAAAAAAAAACAAAACCCAAAACAAACAAACAAAAAAACAAAAACAAAAAAGTCAGTGCATGACTGTATTTCACTGAAATGCAATTTTTACGCGGGCAAAATCTTACATGAAATTTGTGAACGATTATCATCTTCATTACGTTTGTTTTCCCACTTACTACAAATGTTTCGGTATCGAACTGAAGTCGCTTGCACTGCTCGCTCCGAACGTCTGTGCCACAAAGGTAGAATGTCCCTACTTTTGTACATAAGCCAATGAGATTGATATCTGACGCATCTAATCAGCCGATCTGGCTATGGTGGCGCCTCGTTTATTTTACTATTATCATTGTGTTTTCGTTTTATTATGCTCAATTTATTCGGCGTATTCGAATCTAAGAATATGTCGGCGATACCAGCACGAACTAGATGCAACCAGGAGCAATTATGACGTTGTCTATACAATAGTGAGGGACACAAACAGAGACTTCTCGTTGAATTGGATGAGCCATTTTATCAACGGTATCGACTACTTAATTACTTCTAAAGATTTTTGTTTTTGTTTTGATGCGGGTGAAGACAGAATACCGAAATACACGGTTGACTTCACGCGTTACCCTACCGGCTGGTGAGAAGGGTTCACCAGGTACGTTGAGTCCATCGCTGTGTTTTCACCCTAGGCTGCTCAATTCAAGCAAATGATGAGCTGGATTGATATGATACCCGCGCACAAATGGTGTATCTTGGTAGCTCATCATCATCATCATCATCATCATCATCCTCAACATCATCATCATCATCATCATCATCATCGTCAACATCATCATCATCATCATCATCATCATCATCATCGTCAACATCATCATCATCATCATCATTATCATCGTCACCGTTACCGCCACCGTCATCATCACCATCATCATCATCATCATCATCATCACCACCATCACCATCATAGTGGTCACAGTTTTCTCAGAGCTTTGGACTCGCAACCGAGGAGTTGTGGGTTCGAGCCCCGTTGGGGACACTGTGATTAAACCCTTGGGCAAGGTTTTTAACACAAATTGCCTACGTTTGCAGCGCTGCTCTTACAGCTGACGCTCGGTTTTCGGTTAAAAAGCAAAAGACAATTTCCCTTAGGGGTTTAATAGAGTGGAATTTAACTTATTTTTTATATTACTTTTAGCATCAGAGTTCTTATCATACTGACTTAAATGTCTTTGTACCATTCGCAAACGCCAAACATTGATCACAACACTTACAATTCAAAATGCATTCCAAGTTGTATAATTCCATTCAAGATTATTTTGTCTTGAAATTCACATTATTACAATCATTGTGATTTTAAACAGATTTTGTTTAATGGAAATATTTCAAGATGCAATTTTATTTTCATTTTTTTCTCAAAACTGCAATTTCTGTGACCATGTTGTACTAAAGATGTTTCATACAGAATGTATGAAAGAATCATTAAACTGCAAGACCTATTATGTCAAAGTGTTGAACATGTCCGTAGTAAGTATTGAGTGATGTTTTGAGTTGCGGCCAGGGAAATGGCATAAGGTGCGATATACTTTAAAGTATGTGATTTTTTTTTTTCTTCAACCGGATCTGAAGCATTTAAATATACCACTTTTATGATTTAAGGCCGATAAATCTACAGTGGCACTCTTGATTTTTAGTTAGGGAGTAAATTATATTTTAATATCAATTCCAGTATATTGGAACATTAGGTAGGGGTATCAAATTTTATTTTAATATATTTAATGGTAATACAACATTGGTGTATACCGTAAAGTATGTTATAATATTGTCCTTAAATGATCTTCCAAAGGCTGTAACCCTAAGATGGCAATACTTTATTTATGGAAAACAGGCACTTTATTACTACCGGGCTTTCCTGGTATTACAAACAATGGGTGTACCTAATTCCAGTTTGGAAAGAGAGCGGAAACTTCAACCTCCCCACCAATTATACTTCCGGTGAAGAGCTTGTGCATACTTGCTTTTAATGACATTTCAAGGCCTATAACCCTGCCATTGCACACTTGATTTTAAGCAAACAAATAAATTATATATTTTAAGGAATTCACATTTATTTTGAAAACGTAAGTAATAAATATTAAATTTTATTTCAGTAGTTTAAAAATGAGGTAATGTAGGTTTATGTGGTAAAGCTTGCTATAAATTTTCACACCTTTCGAAAACAAGTAGACTATAAATCTTGAGAAACTGTCACATAGAGCAGAGTATGTATATAATGTTTGCACTTAATGACCATTCAAGGGCAAAAACGCTGTAGCGCTGGCAACGAACGGGATCTTTTTTTTTTCGGCAAACTCGTAAAATAACACACCTGGGGGTCCCTACTATTGGACAATAAATGATGATGGTTATTATTATTATTATTATTATTATTATTATTATTATTATTATCATCATTATTATTACTATTATTATCTTTATTATTTTTATTATTATTATTATCATCATTATTATTATTATTATTATTATCATTATTATTATTATTATTATTATTATTAAATTGGTGCGGGACCACTAGCAATGAAATCGTCTGTGCAATACAATGAAGACTGGTACAAAGAGACGCGTCTCAATGAGTTAGTAATAGTTGGGCCAGTTTTTGCGATGGTATCGATAAGTCACTTATTTCCACAGACTGTGTTGTTTTTATGCGGGTGAAATTAGGCAACCATAAGACACGCCAGCCTCAGCTCGCGCGTTTTTAACGGCTGGTGGCGAGAGGTCTCCAGGTGCTTTCAGTTCATGGCTGTTCCTTCCTCAGGGCGCTCAGTTTAAAACAAATGATGACCTGAATTGATGCCCACGCTCAAATGGTGTATTTCGATAGCCATTTTAACAGATAGCATCTCAGTTTGACTGAGTCTGATTAACGGCTGTTGGGTCAGCACCTGTTGTGAAGCTGTAAAGGTTTCTTTGCAATAGCCGCGACATTGATCTCGTTCTTTGCAACAACCGCAACATTGATCTCTTCTTTTGCAATAGCCGCAACATTGATCCATTAATATAATGTAGTTTAATTGTCATTCGTTGCCGTCGTCGTCATCTTTATCATCATCATCATCATAACCATCATCATCATCATCATCATCATCAACAACAACAACATCAGCATCTCATCATCATCATCATCATCATCATCATCATTATCATCATCATCATCAGCATCTCATCACCCATCATCATCATCATCACCAGCATCTCCTCCTCCTCATCATCATCACCATCATCATCACCGCCATCATCATCATTCATCATCACCACCACCATCATCCTCAGCATCATCATCATCACCATATTACATTATAGTTTTACCCACACTGATTCAAAACGATATGTTAGCATTACATCGCTGCCTTTCATTTTAAGTCAAATCGATTGCTTTCTAGTTATGTACAACTAATCCGTGCCTGGTTTTGGTAATCCGTTTTGACTGCCTTTGGCCAAAACTACAAAATTCCACATGATAAAACCTTTGCGATGTATATAATGTCAGTTTTATACGCTATGTTGACTAATATCTAGACAGTGATGGCACACTGCCAAAGCGTGTGTGGTTCGCGTATTGCATATCATTTAAATGAAATGATAAATATCGCTTGTATCAGATACGGTTGTGTTTAGCTTAAAAGAGACAGGTGAATTGAAAAGTGTCTATGCATATTAATTATTACCCTTTGACGCCAGTTGATATATGAGGATCTGGTTCCCATTGAACAATCAGCACAGTCCTCAATAAGTCCCATCTCTTAGGAATCAATGTATACACTAGTATGGGGGAAGGGGCTGAATTATAAGACAAAGAATTAGACCTAACACACTAGATCCAGACACAGTATGAGGCAATGTGCTGAATTATAAGACAAAGAATTAGATCTAACACACTAGATATAGACAAAAGTATGGGGAAAGCTGCTGAATTATAAGACAAAATATTAGATCTAACACACTAGATCCAGACACAAGTATCAGGCAGTGGGTTGAATTATAAGACAAAGAATTAGATCTAACACAACGTAAAGACATCATTAATCTTATACGCAAGGGGAACGATAGAGAGATTCCATAGTATTGGACAAAATTATTAACCCCAATCAGATGGGTTTTATGGGGGGCCGTAATATAGCTGAACTCATAAGGGAAATAGATGGCATTTTAGAATCAAAAAGAAAACAAAATAAAACAAAACAAAACACATTTCAAATTTAAAATGTGAGGATTTATGAGATAAAAATGTAAAAAACATTTACGAGTTTCAATAGACGAAATGAAAAGACGTTTATGGTTAAAGCCATTTGTTTATCTAAACCCGGGTAGGAGGCAATAATACAGAGATCGATCGTAAAAGTTGAGAGTTCATTTGAGATCTCCATGAGTGACGGGAGATCTGCATCGATTTTTATGCGAGCCCAATAAGAGGAAAGTATCTATATTTGACATTCAAAGTTCAGTGTGTTTTTGTTTGTTCTTTTGCTTTTTTTTTCCCAGCGGCTGTGCCGTAAAAGGATTCCAATAATCCCTTCACCAATTGCCATACATTAACGGAAGAAAAATGATATGTAATTGTAATGCTAAGATTCGTTAAAAGCAGCATCAGACGTTCTCTAGTAAAACGGCTCGATTTAATGAAAAGTAGGCGGTGAACGCAATCACCCCCATTTTGAACGCAAGGAAGCTCTTCACTTTTCATTTTCTCATGTGACACACGATCAATGCCTTCTGCGATCATCGACGATGACAAGGAAGCTCTTCACTTTTCATTTTCTCATGTGACACACGATCAATGCCTTCTGCGATCATCGACGATGAATATCTGCACTGAGTTGGAAGCGATTTTAGCGTCTAGGCCTATGATTTAGGCAACTTACACTGATACATCTGATTACAAAATCAATGTCCTGCGAGTACAAACAGTTACTTAACCTACCGTGTAAAGAGATACCAATCGATTGTCGTCGCTATTTTAGCTGGGACCGTCTTTGTCAGTCTAGACCCCCCAGGTGCACAAGGTTAATGCCTCCATTACGATTGCGTTACATAACATATTATAAAACTATATCTAAAAAATATCAGTTATACTAGTATTTTATACATAAAACTGAATATAATATGTGGATAGTGCATTACACAGCAAAATTCAGTTCCCCGTACCTCCTTGTTAGATTTATCATAAGTTTCAGATTTAGTAGACTCTACACAGAATAGACCTGCTACAATCTCAGAATACTCCCACTCTTTCTGTTTCTACAACGATCAGGAAAAAAAACGAATTCTAAAACGATAACTTGACACAAATCCGAGTTATTCGGCTTATGAAATAAACACAAAAAAGATTCATTGATCAACCTAAATTAAAATTGAATCTTTCTTTACTGCGCCAGTGAAAAACACTCAGAGTTTGTGATACGATAGCAATGGCACACTTAAATGTCTCCACAGCATCTTTGCCGGGCAATATTAGTGTTATTCTGGGAATGGGCAGTCTCTTCGCGGGTAATTTGACCAACTCGGAGCAACAACAAAAATTTGTCACGGATCCTGATTACTTCCCTGCTTTGATATTCTATTTCGGCGTCCAAATTCCAGTGTTGGCCTTTGGTGTGGGAAGCAACTTCCTCAACATCGTCATCTTTACAATGTCTGGCCAGAGAGACAGCGTTTCCATCGCCTTGACAGCCTTGTCCGTTTCGGACCTGGGATCTTCGCTGGTTTTTATCATAAGCAGAATCCTTGAAGTGCTGGATGAGACGCTGAAAATCCCAAGCAAAATACAGATAGGATTTACTAGTCTTGGCCTCTCAAACTACATAAATTTCATTGCCTACGTTTTCCAAGACATATCTGCAGTAATAACTGTTTTCGTTGCTGTCCAGAAATGCTGCTGTGTGGCCATTCCTCATCGCTTCAAAAACGTCTTCACTCCAGCAAGATCCTTTGCCATCATTATCCTCCTAGCTCTGGCTTTAACTTCGACTCATGTACCCAGAATTGTTGGAATGGCATTTCGAACTAAAACATTCCCGCCAAACTCCAACACTACTATAATCACTGTAATAACACTTCCATTGTTTTTTAAAATCCGACAATTTACCTTCGTCTTTAACCGGATTATTTTCCCAGCCTGTTCACAGGTTATAACCAGTATCTGTATTCATGTGATGCTGGTCAACCTCAGGAAATCCGCCAAATTCAGAACTTTATCGGCTGACGTTCGGACAGACAAAAAATCGTCGACAGATACCAGCAACCCTTCCTACAAGTTGGGCAGCAAAGAGAGACGAGCCGTCACAGCTCTGGTATTGGTATCAGTTGTGTATGTTGTCTCCTCCTTACCAGCATCTATTTTTAGCTACTATAGGCTGGCGATGCCAAATTTCTACAAGGACATGCTGAGAAGGCGAATCCTTTCGCTCCAGCTCCTGCTTAACGGCGGCCAACTGATTCCAGCACAAATCAGCGCATCCATAAACATTTTCATCTACCTGAAATACAACACGAAATTCAAGCAAAAAGCCGTCTCGATATTTAAAGGATGCTTCTACTGTAAGGGCGAGAGCGCCGATGAGACGAAGGACCCAGATGATTGATAATCGATTTCGATGTCCATCAACCTCCTTGGCCCGATCTCTTTCTCTACTGCTCGCTCCAACATATTATATACTTCCTTTTAGTCAGGGAAAATGATCAAAAAAATGTTGTTGTTTTTAAAATAGGCACACAATGATAACGTCACGTTTGTGCCTCCATGTAGCGCTCTGTACGACCTGACCGAGTAATGTCTCAAGAATATAATGAACGTTAATGTAGTGTTTAACTCCTGGCGTGCACGTGCTATTGTTCTTTTTTTCCCTTTACTTCTAGTTGTTTGTGTTTTGTTTTGTTTTCATTGCTTTTGTTTCTGCTTTGTTTTCTTGTGGGGAAGGAGAAGAGGGTTGTTTGTTTTTGTTTAGGTTTTTCTGGGTGAAGGTAGATTAGCGTTTCGTTTTTGTTTTACTTTTTGTTGTGTACAGGATTTTTTGTTTTAGTTCTTGTTTAGCTAGTTTTTCTGTTGTTGATGTTGTTGCTGTTGTTGATGTTGTCGTTGCTGTTGTTGCTTTTGTTTCTTTGACGGGGGAGGGGGGTATTTTTGTTTTGTTTTCTGCTTTTTGCCTTTTATTTGTTGTTTGTACGTTTGTTTTGGTTTTAAGTGTGTTTTAATGGGCGCGTGGGGGGGGGGGGGGGTTGCTAGTCCCGCGGTGGCCTGTTTTTGGGTTCAGGTTTTCAACAACAACAAAAAGAAAAGTCATCGTGAAATACCTTAACCGATGACTAGAAGTAACGACTTTGGAAGATGCTACCGAAGTCAGCATTACAGTTCACTGTAAAAGTCATAAATATATGACATAATGCATCTTTATCTCATAATCATAAAGCAACTGAATTCAACAAATAATTATTAATAATGTTATTTATGCATTTATACAAGCAAATATATAAAGCTGTCGTTGAATATTGTTAATAGTGGAAATCGTTAAATCCAACTACTTGAAACCGAAAGAGCAGCTTGAATTTAAATCGTGGTTTAACTTTAACAAGGGTGATATTAATGGTGTTCAGAGGAAAAAAACATTTTTTTTCAAGCATAATGTAAGCAGGCATTTATTGGGTTAATGGAAAAAAACTTTTATCTGAACTTGTATATAAATATTCAGTTACTCGGAAAGGAGTGCATTGTCGGATGACCCCGGAGGAAAAGTTATGATTTACAATCTGTCTGTAAGATCCAGGAATCACACAGGAAGGTATGTCATGTTGATGATATGAAGGATCCAATTTGAGAGAGGGTAATACACCAACGATATACACTCTAAAATGTATGATGATGATACACCCGAAATATACACACTAAGTTGTATGATGATAATACATCCATGATATACACCCCAAGTTGTATGATGATAATACACCCATGATATACACGCCAAGTTGTATGATAACAATACACCTATGATATACACGCCAAGTTGTATGATAACAATACACCCATGATTATTATAAACTCTATACGATGATGATACACCCAGTAGTGGCAATGTTTTATTATTCTGGTGATGGAAGGGAGATAACGTATGATTGTCATTAAATAGATTCACAGTCCTTCTTCCCCGCTTTATAATGTCCCCTTAGTTGTTGAAGTTGAAGTTGACAAATAAAAGGCTTGAGGCATTATGATAAAATAGGCCTTTTGATCGTGTCAGAAGAGAGACTGACAGGGTGTGGCAACGTATACTGTCGGCAAATTTTCCCAGTGAAGGTCTAATAAATCTCGATTTGAAACAATTCACTGATGGCGTTGGGACTAAATTGTTGGAGATGTTATTCCATGCATTGATGATTCCTTCGCTGAAGTAGTTGCTACAAACTTGTAGCCCTATATAGTCTTTGTACTATAATTTAAGGCTGTTTCCCTGGTGATTTGCCTTTGATAGTCAGTTTGATTGCAGGGTCTTCGGTCCTATATACCACCCTGGCAAAATTCAATTCCTACCATAAATTCTTTCGAACCCATTCACCCCTACAACCTTTCCTACCTCAGACTTAATGACTCGTTCATTACTCTGAGTTCAATTAGAAAAGGCAACGATCAGAGGGGAAGAGAGTGTGGCTGGGCACCCATACTTTCTAAAAACAATACTGCATTTGTACAGAATGATAAACTAAGTCCTCACGTGCACCCCTGTGTTCAAGAGTCGGCAATCGAAGAGCAGCCAATAATCTGAGTATGATTTGTTGTTCATTGATGGCAATACCTTTGTTGCTCTGCGTTGATCGTCCTCTACCTCTCTGGTCCTGGTTTTATGAAGGGGTTGCCAGACTGTGCCCGTAATCTAGGATTGGTCTCACCATTGTTTTAAAGATCTGCATAAAGGTTTGTTGGGGTTTTTAATGGTCTACTTCTTCTTCTTCACAAAAGCTGACAGACTAAGTCAACTGAGCATTATTGTCAAGCGCCGCTAAAAGCGAATATTTACATGTTAATGCTATATTTTTAGATTTTGTTTAAAATCTTCTGTTTCTTTATTGCACTTTACACTAACTGGCAGTATATTCCATAATCTAGAAGGTAAGTATGAATATAAATGGCTATCTACACTAGACGATGGCAATGTAAATGTTTAAACACCAGATCTAGTATGATTATTATTCATTTGAAATGATTCAAGTCGTAATATTGCTTGTTTATGAATTGCCTTGCAGAGGATGGTTAACTTCTTGTAATTCCAACGATCCTGTTGGCCTTCGATGTGATTTGCAACACGTGATCTTTGAAAGTCGGCGAGTTTTCTTCGTAGACACCGTTCACCGACTTTAATCGCCTTAATCCTGTCATTTTAATCCAACCATCTGTCATCAACCATGGAGAAGATTAATTTCATCCTCCGCCTTATGTTCAACCCCACCATCAGAATAACGAAGCAAGTTACCCATAATTAAAAGGCTGCGTGATTTCTGTATTTAGTTTTATTCGGGTGGCATGATTAAATCCAACGCTAATAAGAACTGATTCTAACTTGGAGTATATCCTTATAGCTGCTGGGGTTGTTTTTTTTACAGTATCATTATTATTGTTGTAGTTTACTTTTAACAGTCTGGCAATCTATCTATCTATCTATCTATCTATCCATCTATCTATCCATCTATCTATCCATCTAGCTAGCTATCCATCTATCTATCTATCTATCCATCTATCTATCTATCTATCTATCTATTGATCTATCTATCTATCTATCTATCTATCTATTTTATCTATCCCTGTCAACAAGACCATCCCTTACCCTTCGTCCTTCCTTCTTTTTGCCAATTGTTCCCTCTTATGTTCTTTCCTCGACATCTTTCCTGAAGTTGTTTTTTGTTTTTTGTTTTTTTTAATCATAGTCTAGAACAATTCTTCTTCGGATGACGGTTATTTCTAAATTTAGTCGTTCACGGGTCTGGGTTTGCCATCGCCCACCTCGGGGTGCTAGGAAAACTTCCAAGACGAGGCTAGGTCATCCGCTGAATGTGTACACTCTGAAGGGAGGTAACTCCATAATGTAAGCTACAGGGGGTGGTGATTACCTCCCCTAGATGCTAAACCCACTTACCTAATGAGCTGGGATGCACGTGATAATGCACGCGCAGGAGTGTCGAGAAAATAAACATATCACGGAGATCTTCCGTGGAATTTGTCTGTTGTTTTTGTTTTTCTCCTGTTCAGAGTCTCCTATAGCCTAGCATTCTGTTATTGTCTTCCTTCCCCTTCCTTCAAATTATTGAAATGATAATCCGCCAGCGCAGCATTTTGTGATTCCACGTTTCCCGTCTCCATTGTGACGCTTATAAATCCAGCAACTTGCTACAATACTTCAATACTAGACTGCTAGGTCTTAATCTTTAGATGGGGAAAGAGAGATATGATATTATAACCCACAAAGGGAAAAGACAAACCGGTTCGCTACATTATGGAGACTTGTAACTTTGTGTTTGCGTTCCACACACTGGATGGAGTACTTAAGGCGACGAAGAATGAGATCTGACAAGTTTTTATTAAACAATATTTAAAGGATAATTACGAATAAATCAATGTGAATAAAGCAATGCGAGCACATTTCATCCTATGTGGCAATAGGTTCAGAGGACGACCGAAAACAATACTCCAAATTGTGCTCAATCGGGATCTTAAACTTATTGAACATCCACAAATCCATTCAAACAACGACCTAAATAATATCACCCTACACGCACAGGGCAGAAAAGAGTGGCGTGACCTACAGTCTAAAATTGGCCTAGATGCCATGGTCTACAATCTAAAATTGGCCTAGATACCGGGGTCTACAATCTAAAATTGGCCTAGATGTCGGGGTCTACAATCTAAAATTGGCCTAGATACCGGGGTCTACAATCTAAAATTGGCCTAGATACCGGGGTCTACAATCTAAAATTGGCCTAGATGTCGGGGCCTACAATCTAAAATTGGTCTAGATGTCGGGGCCTACAATTTAAAATTGGTCTAGATGTCGGGGTCTACAATCTAAAATTGGCCTTGATGTAGATGTAGACATGAAGGAATGATGGACTATAGCAAAACATAGATCTGGCAAGCAGACCGTAAAACTACGGAGGCGGAAAGCTATCTGGCACTGGTTGTGAAAGGCACCAAGCTATATCAACATTTAGCGTGGGGAGGCGGTAGAATGTACCTACTGTCTACGTCTAGAGAGCTGTAGAATAGAGAGGTCGAGTGACTGCCA
>JBBPDF010328119.1:0-11328 GCA_037974715.1 Lomanotus vermiformis | reverse complement strand
GGATAAGGCTTGTGTTGTACCCACTATTCATCGAATCACCCGTCGGGTCTTTGTTGGCGGCTTTTCATAGGCATCTCATCTAATAAATGACCAGGTTCTGTTCGAAAGCTTTGTTCAATACCCATCTCTGGCACATCAAGGCTAGAATGACTATAGTGTCGATGACTTTTGCCTTGGTGCTCATTGGTATGTTTGGATGTCCAAGTAGAGGTGCAAGTGGCTAGTCTAGAGTATTTTCCTTTTAACAGCAGACGTGTATCTCCCATTGTAAACTAAAATGCTGCCCAGGTACTTGAATACTTTCACTTGAAGAAGAGGAGAGCCATTAATGTTGGTTTTGAAGTTTTGTAGCATTTTGCTAGCTGTCATGATTTCCGTTTTAGTGCTGCGTATTTTCATACCGAAGCTTTCGCAGCTGATCTATCGGTATGTTCTTGCAGACGGGTCTTGTTGTGGCTAAAGATTGCTTAGCCGTCATGAAATAAAAGTTCGCTTAAAACATTTGGGTCTGGATTGTCATATTCTGTTATCGTGTCCAGATAAAGGATAAAAAAGGGTTAGACCCTAAACCCCTGCCTGTCGCCAGATGTCATGGAGAACCATTCAAATATTCCGTTGGTAGTGCGAACTGCGCTCCTGCTGTTTTTGTTAATTCCTTTAATGTTGTCCAGGAGCTATTCCTTAACGCCGCATTGTTCCATGTTCCAGGAATCGCCATAACATTTTCTGTTGACTCGGTCAAAAGCCTTCTCCTTATCACCAAAAGCCAGATACATATCATGATTGACTTCGGTGCTTTTCACGCACAGTTTTGTTGTTTTGTTTTTTTTTTGTTTTTTTTTTTTGTTTTTTTTTTGCGTGCGAAGATTGCATTCGTGCATTTTCTTCCTCTTTCAGAACTAAATTGGGCATTGGGCTTAAAAGACGTTCTCCCTTTGCCTTGGTTCGGCGTTCGAGACTCAAGATAACTAGATACCTCTGTATGTGCTATAATCTTTATTGTTGCCTTTCCTTTTTCAAATCGGTACCACAAAAGCATTTTGCTAGTCTACTGGTACTCTCTTCCCATACATTTTGGAACGCGACAGTTAGCCACTTGACTCCAGTTTCCTGGCATGCCAGGGTGGCTTCAGTTTTTATGGCATCATCATCATCTATTGACTTGCCTTTCAAACTTCTTCTGATAGCATTTCAGACTTCACCTTTGACTATTGGAGGCCCATCTAATTCTGAGCTGCTTGACATAAAGGTGTGCTCTGTGTCTAACACCCCGGATGGATTGAGGAAGTTCTTTTAATATTCTTCCCATCTTTTCATGAGAAAGCTCTCGAAATTTTCTTCCGATCTTCTTCATGTTGAATGTTTCCATTAGCATAATTTACAACAGTGATGAGGTTGAATGGTTCTTCTCTTAATCTCACGACTTTCAAACTTTTATGAGTTTTTTTGGGTGATGTCTTGCATGCATCACTTAATTTCGGTCCATGCACATACACAAATGAACTGAAGATAATCTTCATGCCTGATTACCATACATAGACCATTGAACTGAGTTCAGGCATCATGTTTCCATCGCTCACTGACCCACACAAACAAATGTACCAAGGTCAGGCTTTATGCCTAAAATATCACTCACTCGGTGGGCGTCGCTGTTGGATACAATCGTCAGTCGATGGTAAGGCGTGAAGCTTGATGGAGGGACATCTTGTGGTTTTTTTCGCACATCTACCACCGAGTCACACCATTGTCTCCTGGGGCTACCTCTGGATTTCCACCCATTTTCATATCTTGCATACCTGGAGAGCTGGTTAGTATATTGATATGCATTCTGAGGTGACCAAATCGCTTGGTCTGTTGGTGTTCTATGTGGGATATGACTGATGTTGTTGCCATCATTTTTCGAGGCACCTCATTCCTGATCATATCACGTCGGGTTTTGTTGACTGCTTTCCTTAGGCATCTCATCTTACAAGTGACCAGTTTCTGTTCAAGGGCTTTGTTTAAGGCCCATGACTGGTACTGGTATGCCAACGTTGGAATGAACACTGTGTTGATGAGTTTTGCTTGGTTCTCATTGGGATGATTAAAGGTTTAAAAAGAGGGGCAAGTTGGTAGCTTACCTCATTTGCCTTTTCACGGTGTGCCTCTAACTCCCTTTTCTAAAGCACCTTCATCAGTAGAGATGCAGTCCAGGTTACTGAATTCTTCACTTGTGAGACCACACAACCCTGCCTAACGCCCGATGTCACTGGGAACCATTAAGATATTCCGTTGCAAATTGCGAACCGCGCTCCTGTTATCATTGCAAATTACTTTAATATTTTTGTTGACTCGATCAAAAGCCTTCTCCTGACCAACAATGACCATGCGCAGATATTGTTTACATTCGATGTTTTACTCGAAAAGTTGTAGAAGTGCAAACATTGCACCCGTGCACCCTCTTCCTCTTCCAAAACCAAATTGGGCATTGCTTAGTAGACGTTCTCTTTTTGCCCTGGCGTGGAGTTCAAGAATCTTGGCATACATTTTACCTACATGATTTGCAACGAGATGCCTCGATATGGGCTACTGTATTTCTTGTTGCTTTCCTAATCGGCAAGACACAAGCATTTTGCCAGTTATCTGGCACTCTCTTTCCATGCTTTTTAGTGACTGTTAACCACTTGACAACATTTCCGCATATGACAGGATGGATTCAGTTGTCATGACATCATTACCTGCTGCCTTGCATTTCAAAATTCTTCAGGTAGCGTTTCTTACTTCACGTTAGATTTCTGGAGGCTCATGGTGTTCAGAGCTGATTTGCATGAAATTCTGTTCTGTGTCTGGCACCCCAGAAGGGTTGAGTTGGCGCCTGTAATATTCTTTCCATCTTGTCATGATCTGATCTTATTAACGTAGAGTGTTTCAATTGGCATCATTTACAAGAGTGGAGAGGATGAATGGTTCTTCTCTTACTCTCATGGCCTTTACACCATTAGAATTCTTTTCATTTCTTTTATGCCTAACTTAATTTCTGTCCATAACTAGCGCTTGATTTTTTGGTTTTCTTTTTACAATCTGCTTGTTGTGTCTTCTTGCAATCCAATACTGGATACTGTCTGTCTCAGTCGTTTTACCCAACTCTTTCACAGTGCTTTCTTCCTTTTTATGGCTTCTTAAACGTCATCGTTCCACCAGAATGCTGCTTTTCTGGTTTTCTTTCCTGCAGCATTGGTGGCAGAAACCTCCCTGAGAGTGTCTAGGAGGATTGTCTTGAAGATATGCCAGGCTGGTCCACATTTTAGATGGTACAGCCGAGGGGGGTTCGAATTTGTCACTGATTGTATTATTGGTCTGGGCTTGCATTTCTCTATTTTTGCATTTTGTGCACATTGATTCTTTTCTGGATATTTCTTCTTGTTGACAGATTATCTCTTTTTCTGGGTACTAACTTTTGTAAGAGCTGGCCTGTGATCAGTACCTAAGCATGCAATCTGTAATGTACTGAGGTCAGATGTCATGGCACTAAAACCACTAACATGCCAATGTACTCAGGTCAGATATCATGGCACCAAGACCACTGACATTCCATTGTATTGAGGTCAGGTATCACGGAACTAAGACCATTAACATGTCAATACATGTCATCATGCCTTAATGATCAAACACACATGGCAATGTATTGAGGTTCAGCATCAGGCCTCATTGAACCCACATATGGCTATGTAATACAGTCGGACATCCTGACTGATTGGCCACCCACATGCCATTGTCTTGAGGACAAGCATCATGCCTCTATGATCAGACACAATCAAATGTACTGGTCATGCATCGTGTCTTAATACACCTTTCACTCATTCACCTGCCGATATACTGAGGCTAGCTTCAACGTTAATATCTAACATTACGCAATTTTTTCAGGTCAGGTTAAATGATTCAGCGCCATACACACTCAATCCAATGAACAGAAGGCAGGATTCAAACCTAAACACATTACACAGACATGGTCAATATACTGAAGCAAGCGTTATTCCTGGAGACCATACACTGTCCAATGTACTGAGGTCAGGTATCAAACCTCAACGCCAAACATACAATGTCCAATGTACTGAGGTCGGGTATCAAACCTCAACGCCAAACATACGCTGTCCAATGTACTGAGGTCAGGTATCAAACCTCAACACCAAACATACGCTGTCAAATGTACTGAGGCCAGGAATCAAACCTCAAAACCAAACATACGCTGTCCGGTGTACAGAGGTTTGGTATCAAGTCTCAAAACAAATCCCACATTTGTCCAATGTACGGATGTTAAACATCATGCCTACACGCAAGCAAGATCAGGCATCATGCAACAATGACTCACAGACCAGGCATCATACCTGGATCAGTACACACAGGCCAATACACTGTGGCCAAGTTCATGTCTCAATACCATGCAGAGGTCAGTGCAATCAGGGCAGGCTTTTGACTCAAGGACGACCGCACAAACACGCTTATTTCCTGAGTTGAGACATTATGCATCAATGATCACCTACAGGCGAAGTTACTGAGGTCATGCATCATGTCTCAATGACCACACACAGACCAATTATGTATTGAGGTGAGATATCATGCCTCAATTACCACAAACAGACCTATTACTGTACTGAGGTCAGGCATCATGCCTCAATGTCAACACACAGACCAAATAATGTATTGAGGTGAGGCATCATGCCTTAATTACCACAAACAGACTAATTAATGTACTGAGGTCATGCTTCAAGCCTCAATGGCCACCACAGACCAATTGTGTATTGAGGTCAGGCACCATGCCTCATTGACTACACACAGACTAATTAATGTATTAAGGTCAAGCATCATGACTCAAAAGAATACACATAGATCAATTATGTATTGAGGTCAGGCATCATGCCTCAATGACCACATACAGGCTAATATAAGGCTAATATTAATATACTGAAGGCAACATCATGATTCAAGACAAAAATTCTGTAATGGAAGGGTTCTAAGGTTAGATTGAAAACCTAGACGCCCTACTCACTCATCACAATGTACAGAGATCAGACATTTTGTTACAAAACAATAAACATACATGGTCAATATGCTGAGGTCAAACGTCAGTCCTCAAGGCAATAAACTATCCACTGTACTGAGGTTATGTATCAAGCCTCAACGCCAAGCATACATTATCCGATGTACTGAGATCAAGTGTGAAGCTCCAACGCGAAACATACACTTTCCATTGTACTGAGGTCAGGAATCATTCCTCAACGCCAAGCATACTGAGTTCAATGTACTGATATATCAGATATTATGCTTCAACGCCAAACGCACACTGGGGAATGTACAGCGGTCAGGTATCAAGCCTCAACGCCAAACACACATTGTCCAGGTTCAGGTGTCAAGCCTCAAAACAAATCACACACTGCCCAATGTACTGAGGTTAAGTATCATGCTTCAATGACCTCACACAATCTAATGAACTGAGGCCAGGCATCATGCACCAATGATCCCTCACAGACTAGTGTACCAATCTCAGGCAGCATGCCGCTATGACCACACAATGGCCAATGTACTGTTGACAGATATAATCCTCAATGACCACAGACAGGCCAATGTAACGATGAGAGGCATTATGCCTCAATGGTCTAAAACTGGTCATTGTACTCAACCAAAGTAGCATGCTTTTTACATTTCACAGGACAATATACTGAGATCAGCATCCTACTTCGAGACAAAACGTACTGATAGAAATGGACTGGGGTTAGATTTAATATCTCAATGCTATACACACCCATTGCATTGTACCGAGATAACACATCATGTCTCAAAATAATACACAGACATAGTCAATATACTGAGGTCAAATATCAGGTTTCAAGGCCATACACTGCCCAATGTGCTTAGGTCAGGTGCGGTGTCTCAACGCCAAACACTCACTGTGCATTGTACGGTGGTCAGGTATCACGCCTAAATACAAAATATGCAATGTGCAATGTACTAAGATAAAATTGAAGCCTCAATGACAAATATACACTATCCAATGTTTATACACTATCCAATGCAATGAGGTCAGGTTTGAAACCGCAATGCCAAATATACACATCCAATGTACTGAGGTGAGGTATGAAACCTCAATGCCAAACACAATATACTGTCCAATGTACTGGGGCCAGGTATCAAACCTCAATCCCAAACACAATACACTATCCAATGTACTGAGGTCAGGTATGAAGCCTCAACGCCAATCATACAATGATCAATACAATGACCAGGTCACGCTTCAAGCTTATTTACCACGTGCTTACTTTACCTTAACCGTCTGTTTGTACCAGTGGGCGGCATAGGGAGATACAGTTGTCTGTTGATGGCCAGCCGTGAGGCTTGGTGGAGGGGCATCATGTGGTTCCTGTGTGTATCTGCCACAGAGTCACGTCATCGTCTCCTTGGTCTACTTCTGGCTATTCACCCAATTTATGACGGTGGATGCCTGGAATGCTGGTCGGATAGTAAACATTTTGAGAAGGTGACCAAACCTTTTGATTCGCTGTCGCTCTATGTGAGATAGGACTGGTGTTGTTCCCACCATTCCGCGAATCACGTCCTAATCATGGCACGTCAGATCTCTGTTGACTGCTTTTCTTAGGCATCTCATCTAATAAGTGACCAGTTTCTGTTTAAAGGATCGTTCAAAACCCATGTCTGGCACTGGTATGTCAGAGTTGGAATGAACATTGTCTCGTCATGGTGTTCATAGGGATGTGTGGATGTTTACGTCGCGGGGCAAGTTTGTAGCTTAATGCATTTGCCTTTCGACTGCGGACTTGTATCTCTCTTTGCAAAGCATTGTCTTTAATAAAGATTCTGCCCAGGTACTTGAGTTTTTTCACTTGGAGAAGAGAAGAGCCATTAATGTTAATGTTGAAGCTGTGTGGCCTTCTGCTAGGCGTCACGACTTTCCTTTTTAGTGCTGTTTATTTTCATTCTTGCAGACGGGTCTTGACATGGCTTAAGATTGTTTGGTCGTATGCAAATAGCGGTTGCCTAGAGCTTTTGGGTCTGGATTGTCATGTTTTGTTATCATGAATCATTAAATGTTAAATAGCAAGGGTGACAGCATATGGTCCTGCATATCGCCAAATTGCACTGGGAACCATTAAGATATTCCGTTGGTTGTGCGAGCTGCGCTCCTCCTTTTATGTAATTTGCTCTAATGTTGTCCAGGAGCTACCCATTAACGATGTATTGTTACAGGATTCACCATAACTTGTTTCTATTGACTCAATCAAAAGCGTTCTCGTGATCACCAAACAACAGGAACAGATCTTGATTGAATTCGATGATTTTTTTTCCGCATAGTTGTCGAAAGGCAAAAATTGCATCTGTGTCCCCTCTTCCTCTTCCTAAACCAAATCTACTTGGGCACTGGCTTAGAGATCAAGAATCTTGGCATAAATTTTAGCTACATGACTGAGCAGCGAGATGTCTCTGTGCTACAGCTTTCCTTTGACAAATCGGCAAAACAAAAGCATGTTGCCAGTCATCAGGTACTCTCTTTCCATGCTTTTTGGAAAGGCCATTTTAACCACTTAACTTCAGCAGCCTCACATTCACATGTTTAGGATGACTTCAGTTGGTATACATTGCCTTTCAAGCTTTTTCTGATAGCGTTTCTGACTTAACGTTCGGTTATTGGAGACTCATGAAGGTCCGCTGTGTGTCTGACACCCCTGACCGGTTGAGTAAGGTCTTGTAATATTCTTCCTATCTTTTCATGACCTGATCTTCTTCATGTAAAGTGTTTCCATAGTCATTATTTGCAACAGTGGTGAGGTTGAATGGTTCTTCTCTTACTCTCATGGCCTTCACACTTTGATGGAGTTCTTTTGATGATTTCTTGCTCAATCAAGCTCAATGGCCACCAATGAGTCAATGTATATGTCTCAGGCATCATGCATCGATGACCACACACAGGCTAGTGTACAAAGGTCAGGCATGAGGCCACTGAGAACACTAACATGCTAATATACTGAGGTCAGATATCACACCACAACGCCAAGCTTACACTGTCAATGTCCTTAGGTCAGGTATCAAGCCTCATCGCCACACATACACTATCCAATGTACTGAGGTCAGATATCACGCCTCAATGTCAAGCTTACACTATGTACTGAGGTCAGGTGTCAAGCCTCATTGCCACACATACACTTTCTAATGTACTGAGGTCGAGTATCAAGCCTCATCGCCACACATACAATGCCTAATGTACTGAGGTCAGGTGTCAAGCCTCATCGCCACACATACACTGTCTAATGTACTGAGGTCGAGTATCAAGCCTCATCGCTACACATACACTGTCTAATGTACTGAGGTCAGGTATCAAGCCTCATCGCCACACATACACTGTCGAATGTACTGAGGTCAGGTGTCAAGCCTCATCGCCACACATACACTGTCTAATGTACTGAGGTCAGATGTCAAGCCTCATCGCCACACATACACTGCCTAATGTACTGAGGTCAGGTGTCAAGCCTCATCGCCACACATACACTGTCTAATGTACTGAGGTCAGGTATGAAGCCTCATCGCCACACATACACTGTCTAATGTACTGAGGTCAGGTATGAAGTCTCATCGCCACACATACTGTCTAATGTACTGAGGTCAGGTATGAAGCCTCATCGCCACACATACACTGTCTAATGTACTGAGGTCAGGTGTCAAGCCTCTAAGACCACTACCACCCAATGTAAGGAGATCCGGCATCGTGCCTAAATGACTACACAAACATGCCAATATATTGACGTCAAGCAGCAGGCCTCATTGATCACACATATGGTAATATAAAACAGTCTGACATCATTCATCAATGATAAGATACAGGCAAATGTACTGATGTCTGGCATCGTGTCTCAAAGACTGCACAGAGGCCAATTTTTAGAGGTCAGGCATCATACCTCAATAAACATACACACACCAATGTACTGAAGCCAGGTATTATATATTAATACCATTCGCTGACCAATATTGAGAGGTTACCACCATCATCAACGTTAGGTACACGAATACGAATGTATTCGGTCACACATGAAATATGAACACAATTCTCGGGCATGGTCAATATATTGTGGTCAAGCACCAAGCGTCAAGGCCACACACTAACACGCCAAAACACTGACGTCAGGTATCAGACCTTGACGCCAAATATACATAGTCCACTTTAAGGAGGCAAGGTTTCAAGCCTCAACGCCAGTCATACACTGCCTTATTTATTGTGGCCGGGAATCAGGCCTCTACGCCAAAATACATAGTCCAATTTACTGAGGTCAGGTACCAAACCTCAAAACCAAACACACACTGTCTTATGTACTGAGGTAAGGTACCAAACCTCAAAACCAAACGTACACTGTCCAATGTTCTGAGGTATGGTACCAAACCTCAAAAACAAACATAGACTGTCCTATGTACTGAGGTAAGGTACTAAACCTCAAAATCAAATATACACTGTCCTATGTACTGAGGTAAGGTACCAAACCTCAAAACCAAACACACACTGTCCTATGTACTGAGGTAAGGTACCAAACCTCAAAACCAAATATACACTGACCAATGTTATGTACTGAGTTCAGGTATCAAACCTAAACGCCACACATACAATGGGCATTACTCTGATGCCAAGTGTGATGCTCAACGAGAAGCATACACTGTCCATTGTGCTGAGGTCAGGTATCAAGCCTCAACGCTAAACATACACTGTCTATTGTGCTGAGGTCAGGTATCAAGCCCCAACGCCAAGCATACACTGTCTATTGTGCTGAGGTCAGGTATTGAGCCTCAACGCGAACATACACTGTTCATTGTACTGAGGTCAGGTATGAAGCCTCAACGTCAAATATATACTGTCCAATGTACTGAGGTCAGGTATCAAGCCTCAACGTATACTTTCTTCGTGCACCCTCTTCCGCTTCCAAAATCAAGTTTGGCATTGCTGAGAAGACATTCTACTTCAGCACAGTCTCGGAGTTCAAGAATCTTGGCATAAATTGTTCATACATCACTGAGCATCGAGATGCCTCTACAAGGTCTTTCTTCTTGCGTTTACTGTTCCCAATCGGCACTACAACAGCATCTGCCAGTCACCAGGTACTCTCTCCCCATGCTTTTTGGAAGGTGATTGTTAGCCACTGGACCCCAGCTTCCGCACATGCCAGGATGACCTCAATTGTTATGCCATCATCACCAGCTACCTTGCCTTGCAAACGTCTTCGTATAGCGTTTCTGTCTTCACTTTCGATTATTGGAAGCCCGTTGTATTCTGAGCTGTTTGGCAACGAAGATCTGCTCTGTATCTGGCACCCCGGATCGGTTGAGTAACTCTTGTATTCTTCGCATCTTTTCGACACCTGATCTTCTTAAAGAAGTATATTTCTATTGGCATCATTTATAAGTGTGGTGAGGTTGAATGGTTCTTCTCTAACTCTCACTGCCTTCACACTTTAATATAATTTTTTTGGTGATATCTTGCATGTCTCGCTTAATTTCTGTCATAACTTGCGCTCGATTTTAGCTCTCTTTTTATAATCTGCTTGCTATGTTTTCTTGCAATTCTGTCGGGGATGTAGTCTGTCTCAGTCATTGATTTTACCCAAACCTTGTACAGTCCTTTCTTTCAATTGATGGTTTCTTTAAATTCATCGTTCCAACAGGATGTTGATGTTCTGTTTCTCTTTCCTGCTATCTTGCTGCCACAACCGTCTATTAGAGTGTCTAGAAGGGTTGTCTTGAATACAAGGTCTGGTCTACATTTAAGATGGTACAGTCAATGGGATCAAATTTGGCATTAATTGTATTATTGGTATGGGATTTGATTTCTCTATTGCCTTTTGTGCACATTAATTTAATTCTGGATATTTCTTCTTGCTGATAATTTACCTCTTTTTCTGGGTAAACATGCATTGGGGATCGCCCTTCAATCTGCGATGGTGTTCCGTCTGTTAGACCTGAATAGTATAACATCTATTTGAGATGGGACACTTATGTAACCCATCTGTCACATGTGTACACTTGGCTTGCACGATGTTTGAATAAATTGTTAATGACAAGGAGCTCGTGCTCTGTGCAAAGCTCCAGAACGTGATGTTCATTATAACTGCAAGGTGTGCAACGCTTACTGTATAGTCCAATGCATTTGTTTCATAGACTTCTTCTCTTGACGCTCTCCCAATGAAGTCTCCCATGACGTAAAGATAATCTCTGTCAGGGATCCTCTTTATGAGAATTTTGGAAAAGTGAATCACTTTTAATCTGAAAATAAGTCATTACATGGTGCATACACTTGTATAT
>JBBPDF010327015.1:0-11339 GCA_037974715.1 Lomanotus vermiformis | reverse complement strand
CCGATGTTGCAACCAGTGCCATGGATCCACGCCCCCTCCGGCCTTCAGACGACGTTCTATCGTCGTCTGACACCATGTCTGTGGGCGAGGATATCACGTTTAATGAAGATAATACCTCAGGCGATGATGGCGATGACGCCTTTGATGATGCCATCGAGGAAATCCGCCACCATGCCATTGAATTACACAAGTCGGCAGAACTTGCCGCATCCATTCCACAAAGCCAGGACAGTTCCCTCAAACAGGTGACTGGCAGCAACTTCCAAACTCCGATTTTCCAAGAAATTCAGAAACGCACCACCAAACAGCCCATAGCTGTGTCCAACATCAAGAGGCCGATCAGCTCCTCGGTGGACGACTTCGGGCAGTTTGGCCTTGACAGTGAAATTGACCGATTGACTCGCGACGCCCGAGAGACAGATTTGGCTTCTTCAGTCGACGAGCTGAGAACATCGCCTTTGTCTCCACTTTCCAACAACGATCGAAGCGAGCTACACAAATCTGTGGACAACCTTCCGAATTTGAACGACAAGTCGAGTAGCCAATACAGACTGCGCTATCGGAGGGGGAATCCCCGGAATTTAAGATATCATTCAAGTCCGGAAACGATGGGACAGGCAGCAAAAATGATGCTGGCCCAAGGGGATTCTACGGTTTTAACCACCGCCCAACTCAATTCTTCATCCGATGAAATTGATGTGAGGATTCCTAATCTAGCTATAAGCGTGTCAGACGACGACTTAATGAAGAATTGTTCAAGAACACAAACAGCCTATTGGCAATCGGTTGAGCCAAGCCCGTTTGGCAGCTCGGTAGATCTCCTGAATGAGCCACCCATTGATCCACTAGAAGAAGATGAAGACGCCATTTGCAAAGAAAGCGATGTTGACCAGTGTTTCAAACCAGAGGCTGAAGTCAAGGCCAGCCCATCATCAGAAGTCGAACAAGTTGTTGCTTATAAGGAACATGGCCCTTTTGATCTCAAGGAAACGAGGGACTTTTCTGGACAGGACCAATCAGACATTCCATTACCCCACAGTCAGGGGGACACAAACGAGACAGGAAATCTAAATACAACAAACGAATCAAGCAAGGATGATGCTCAGTCAGATTTTGAAAACAGCGAGCATTTTATCAGCACACGAAAAGAAGGTTATGAAATCAATCAATTGGAGAATGAGACAATGAAGATTGGGTCTAATCCATTGTTAGAATATGATAACACAGATACAGATAAAATCGATTCATCAAGCTTTGAAGACGATGACCTCTTCATAGACGAAGGTACAGACTTTGCTCATGTACAGTCTTATGAAGGCACAGACGTTGATTCAATGGAGACAAAAACCAATCAGATTGAATGCACTGAAATCAAGAATAAAAATATAGCAGTCGAAGACTATCAAAACACAGCAAATGAAGGTACAGATATTGATTTAGTACCAACAAAAGGCAATGAGATTGTTGTGGCCGATTTCGCTGAGACTCAAAAAGAATTTATTACAGACCAGTCTATGACAGCAGATGAAGGTACCGACATTGATTTAGTGTCAACACTAAGTAAAAATATTGTAACTGAATCAAATGAAAACAAAGAAGAACATGTAGAACAAATGAATAAGAAAAATGAAGCTACATCTATTGATTCAGCAACAACAGACAGTAATTTGATTGTTGAGACAAATGCCACTGAAACTCAACAAGAGCATTTAGAAGAATATGAAACAAATGAAGGTACCGATATAGACTCAGTGCTAATAGAAAGACATGCCATTGTTGCGACTGAAGCAACTGAAACTCAACAAAAACCTGCTGAAGGCACTGAAATGACACCACTTGAAGGCAGTAATGTTGATTCAGTGCTAACCGAAAGCAATGAAATGAAGGTGAATGAAGCTACTGAAACGCAACAGGGGCCTTTAGGAGACATTGAAATGAAATCAAATGAAGGCACAGACATTGATTTAGTGCCATTAGAAAGCGATGAATTTGGCACAACCGAAAACACTTACAGTAACCTAGAAGCTGCAGAAGACAATGGGCAGACAAGTTATGGAGATGCAGACATTGATTTGGTACTGGCAGAAAGCAGTGCCATTGCTACTGAAACTGATGGAACTCTTGATTGTTCGGACGAAGACCATGAAATGATAACAAATGAAAGTACAGATATTGATTCACTTCAAGCAGTGAGGGATGAAATTGTCTCGATGGAAGCCAAGGAAACGGAACAAGACAATGAAATGGCGTCAAGTCAAGACACAAGTATTGATTCAGTACCAACAGATTGTAATGAAATTGTTGTTGATGGTTCAACTGAGTCGCAGCAAGAGCTTGTGGAAGACGTTGCTCTGACATCACATGAAGGCACTGATATTGATTCAGCAGCAACAAAGTGTAAAGAAATGATCGCAATTGACACCTCAGGAACACAACAAGAGACTGCGGAAAACAACGACATTGCACCAAATGAAGAAACTGACGTTGATCCAGGGAAAACGGAAGACAATGAGATTGCTGTGACTGAAGTTATTGAATCTCAACAAGAATCTTCGGAAAACAATAAAATAGCACCAAACGAAGGCACGAATGTTGATTCATTGCCGATAGAAAGCAGTGATTTCGTTGCGACAGAAGCGTCTGTTACTCAACAAGAGCCTGTAGAAAGTAATGTAACCATAACAGATAAAAGCACTGACGTTGATTCACTGCCAAAAGTATGCAATGTGGAGGAAAATGAAATGGCATCAAATGGAGACACAGATTCAGTAGCAAGAGAAAACCATGAAATTGTTTTAAATGAATCCCAAGTAACGCAACATGAGCTTACAGAAGACTACGAAATAAGACCAAGTAGGGACACCGATGTCGATTCCGTCCAAACAGGACTGACTGAATCCATCGAAACCCAACAAGTGCCTTCAGAAGACAATGAGAAGGATTCAGTGTCAACCGATAATGAAATGAATCTAGTAGAAGCCATTGAAACTCAAAAAGAGCCTTTAGAAGACAATAAAATGGCACCAAATGAAGGCATGGATATTGATCTATTGCCAACAAAAGTCAGTGATACTGTTATGACAAAAGCTCTTGAAACTCAACAAGAACTTGAGCATAACAATGGAACAACAACAAATGAAGGTACTGGCGTTGATACAGTGCCAACAGAAGACAATATGGAAGACAACGAAACGAGAGGAAATGAAGGCACAGATATTGATTCAGTGCCAACAGAAAGTAATGAAATTATTCTTACTGAAGCCGTTGGAACTCAACAAGAACCATCAGAAGACAATGAAATGATACCAAATGAAGGCACAGATATTGATTCAGTACCAACAGAAAGTAATGAAATTATTCTTACTGAAGCTGTTGGAACTCAACAAGAACCATCGGAAGGCAATGAACTGTTACCGAATGAAGGCACAGATATTGATTCGGTGCCAAGAGAAAGTAATAACATTATTCGTACAGTTGAAAATCAACAAGAACCAACAGCAGACAATGAAATGAAACCACTAGAAAGCACAGATATTGATTCAGTACCAACAGAAAGCAGTGATATCTTTGCCGCAAAAGCTTTTGGAACTCAACAGGAAACTTTGCAGAACAATGTAACCACAACAAATGGAAGCCATGACAATGATACAGTGCCAACAGAAGGCATTGTGAAAGACACTGAAAAGAGACCAAATAAAGCCACAGATACTGATTCAGTACCAACAGAAAGTGATGTAATTGTACTTACTGATGCTATTGAAACTCAAGATGAACTTTTGGAAGACCGTGAAATGAAATCAATGAAAGGCTCAGATATTGATTCACGAGTGACAGCTTGTCGTGAAATAAATCAACAGGAAGAAGACAATGGAATGTCACCAGTTGAAGATACAGATAGTCATGCAGGACCAACACCAGTGAGTGAAACTCTCTCGACTGGAATTTCTGTGAATGTACGTGAACTTATTAAGGAAAATATAGTTTCAGCTGAAGAAGGCACTGTTGTTGATTCAGAACCGGCAGACTTCAATCCTATTATCATAAGTGAAACCTCTCCCATTCACCCAGTAAATGTGGAAGACAGTGAATTGATCAGAAAAGAAGGCACAGCTGTTGGTTCAATTACAAACGAAATCGATCAAACTTTGTACACCGAGACTATCGATAAATATCCAGAGTGTGAGGGAGTCGATGAAATTAGTAACCATGAAAAAACAGATGTTATTACAGCACCATCAGAAAGTCAACAAAATGCTGAAATTGCAGACGTTCCATCAAAGCATGTCAAGGAAATCGAATTGAAACCGAATGAAGGCTCAGACATTGAGCCTTTACAATCAGAAATGAAGGTTCTGGTTGAAAATGAAAATGCCGACATGAATTTTGCACAAACAAAATTAAACGATTTCATCACGGAGGATGCCGCTACGGAAGGTACTTCTCCGAAACTTTTGGCAGAGAATACTGATTCTGAAATAAATGCAACGGTTTCAGATTCATCTTCCACTCATTCAAATATCCCTATTGACTCGCATTTCCCTAAGGACAAGAACGGCCCCTCAGCAACTAAACCTGATAAAAAGGCTCCAAATAGCACGAGGGATGGAACTGCGAGGCAAGGTGTTCCTAGGAAGTCAGTAGTAATCCGTAGGAAGAAATTGAAACGGATCCCAGCTAAGTACGACTGGATATATTTTGATTCAAAATGCTTTGTAAATGAAACACTGAGCAGTGAACAGCGGTTTGTATATATGCTTTCTGTTACAAGAGGGTGTAAAAAGCAGATTGATCCCAAATTAGGCCTTGTGACGGATGATAATTTGGACCCCTTGTCTTTGGAGACACCTATTTCTGAGCAAGGCCTTTACGTTCGGCTACTTCAAGACACCTATCCAAACATTCCAACCATCACTAAACGTGATATTATTGAGCATTATCTCAAGAAGGAGGAACGGCCTGCCATATTTACCAAATCATATGCACTATTGGCAAAGAAAAAGATACGCTACAATGCATCTTGTGATTCTGTCACAAGGCAAGTGTTACCTTCATTTACAGCATCCATGACACTTGAAATTTCGGGTAAAAAGGATGGGCAAGGAAAGGAATCGAATATAACACACACCACTTGCAACGAAATGCGTTCAGCTGATGAGATTGAACAGAAAGAGAGCAACGAAAGCATTTTGACAGAAATTGGGTTCAACCAAACTCAATCGGTCGTACCTACAGACTTCTCTGACGCTCATTCACTTGATACACATGGAGATACTAGACAGGAAGTCTCCAACGACGTCAAACAAGAAACTGAAGGTGTGGTGGAAGTGACCTCAGATAAAGTCAAACGAGACATTGAAACAGAGGCGGAAGTGGTCTCTGACTATGTGAAACAAGACACTGAAGCAGTTGTGGAAGTTATCTCAGAGGAAGTCAAGCAAGACACTGAAGCCGTTGTGGAAGTTATCTCAGAGGAAGTCAAACAAGACACTGAAGCAGTTGTGGAAGTGATCTCTGAGGAAGTCAAACAAGAAACTGAAGCAGTTGTGGAAGTGATCTCTGAGGAAGTCAAACAAGACACTGAAGCAGTTGTAGAAGTGATCTCTGACGAAGTCAAACAAGACACTGAAGCAGTTGTAGAAGTGATCTCTGAGGAAGTCAAACAAGACACTGAAGCAGTTGTGGAAGTGATCTCTAAGGAAGTCAAACAAGACACTGAAGCAGTTGTTGAAGTGATCTCTAAGGAAGTCAAACAAGACACTGAAACAGAGGTGGAAGTGATCTCTGACGATGTGAAACAAGACACTGAAGCAGTTGTGGAAGTGATCTCAGAGGAAGTCAAGCAAGACACTGAAGCAGATGTTGAAGTGATCTCTGAGGAAGTCAAACAAGACACTGAAGCAGTTGTGGAAGTGATCTCTCACGATGTGAAACATGACACTGAAGCAGTTGTTGAAGTGATCTCTGAGGAAGTCAAACAAGACACTGAAGCAGTTGTGGAAGTGATCTCTGAGGAAGTCAAACAAGACACTGAAGCAGTTGTAGAAGTGATCTCTGAGGAAGTCAAACAAGACACTGAAACAGAGGTGGAAGTGATCTCTGAGGAAGTCAAACAAGACACTGAAACAGTTGTGGAAGTGATCTCTGGGAAAGTCAAACAAGACACTGAAACAGAGGTGGAAGTGATCTCTCACGATGTGAAACATGACACTGAAGCAGTTGTAGAAGTGATTTCTGAGGAAGACAAACAAAACACTGAAGCAGTTGTTGAAGTGATCTCTGAGAAAGTCAAACAAGACACTGGAACAGAGGTGGAAGTGATCTCTGATGAAGTCGAACAAGACACTAAGAGCGAGACAGAAATGATCTTAGGGAAAGTCAGTCAAGACAACGAAGCTCTAGTGGAAATAATCTCCGAGAAAATCAAACAGGAAACCAAAGCTGTTGGGAAAGAGATCTATGACAAAGTCAAACAAGACACTGAAACAGAAGCGGAAGTGATCTCTAAGGAGGTTAAACAAAACATTGAGGCAGTGGCGGAAGCGATCTCTAACGAAGTCAGAGTTGGAGACAAACAAAACTCGGAAATTGTTCTCGAAAAAATAGTTGACAAAGTTAAACGAGACACTGAAGATGTGGTTGAAACGATCTCTGAGGATGTCGAACAAGAAAGCAAAGCTGTGATGGAAGTACTATCTAAGGAGGTCAATCAAGAAACCGAAGCAGTAGTGGAAGTGATCTCTGACGAAGTTAAGCACGATACTAAAGCAGTTGTGGAAGTTATCTCTCAAGCGGTCAAACAAGACACCGATGGAGAAGCGGAAGTGATCTCTGGCGCAGTCGAAATTGACTCTCCAGGAGATGTGAAACTGATCACTGGCGAGATTAAACAAGAAACCGAAGATATGATGGAAGCGACAGATGAAGTAAAACAAGATAATGACGCAGATGCGGAAGTTGTCTCTGACGATGCGAAATACGACACTGAAGTAGAGGTGGTAGTGATCACTGAGGAGGTCAAAGAAGAAACTGGAGCAGATTTGGAAGTGATCTCTAAGGGAGTCAAAGAAGACACTGAAGCAGAAGCGGAAGTGATCACTGCCCAAGTCAAACAGGACTCTGAAGCAAATTTGGAAGTGATCTCTGAGGAGGTCAAGCAAGAAACTGAAACTGTGATAGAAGTGACTTCTGACGAAGTCAAACATGACACTGAAATAGTGGTTGAAGTGATCTCTGAGGAGGTTAAACAACACACTGAAGGAGCTGTGGAAGTGATCACTGAGGAGACTAAGCAAGAGACAGAAGCTGTGATGGAAGTGACGTCAGATGAAGACAAACAAGACATTGACTTAGATTTGGAAGTGATCCTTAAGGAAGTCAAAGAAGATACGGAAGGAGAAGCGGAAGTGATCTCTGATGAGGTTAAACAAGACACTAAGGAAGAAATTGAATTGATCTCTGAGGTGGTGGTCAAAGAAGAAACCGACGCTGTGATAGAAGTATACTCTGACGAAGTCAAACATGACACTGAAGCAGAGGTCGAAGTGATCACTGATGAAGAGAAACAAGACACTGAAGGAGACGTGGAAGTGATCTCTGATGCAGTCGAAATTGACTCTCAAGCAGAAGTGGAAGTGATCACAGGGGAGACTAAAGAAGAAACTGAAGATGTGATAGAAGTGTTCTCAGATGAAGTCAAGCAAGACACTGACAAAGAAGCGGAAGTGATCACTGAGGAAGTTGAAACTGAAGCAGTTGTGGATATGACCACAGATCACGTCAAACAAGACACTGAAGCAGAGGTGGAAGTGGTCTCTGAAGCTGTCAAAGAAGACACGGAAGGGGAGATGGTAGAGGTCTCTGAGAAAGTGAAAGAAGATACTGTAGCTATGGTGGAGTTGATATCTGACGACGTCAAACAAGAGACTGAAGCAGAGGTGGATGTGATCACTGACGAAAACAAGCAATCTACTAAGGAAGATGTGGAAGTGATGTCTGAGGAGGTCAAACAAGAAACAGAAACTGAGATGGAAGTGATCTCTGATGAAGTCGACCAAGACACTGAGGACGAGACAGAAATGATCTCAGGGAAGGTCAATCAAGACAACGAAGTTCTAGTAGAAGTAATCTCCGAGGAAAGCAAAAAGAAAACTGAAGTTGTGGGGGAAGAGATCTTTGACCAAGTCAAACAAGACACGAGTGATGAAGCGGAAGTGATTTCTGAGGAGGTTAAACAAGAAACCGAACCAGATGTAGAAGTGATCTCTGAGGAGGTTAAACAAGAAACCGAACAAGATGTAGAAATGATCTCTGAGGAGGTTAAACAAGAAACCGAACCAGATGTAGACGTGATCTCTGAGGAAGTTAAACAAGAAACCGAACCAGATATAGAAGTGATCTCTGAGGAGGTTAAACAAGAAACCGAACCAGATGTAGAAGTGATCTCTGAGGAGGTTAAACAAGAAACCGAACCAGATGTAGAAGTGATCTCTGAGGACGTTAAACAAGAAACCGACCCAGATGTAGAAGTGATCTCTGAGGAGGTTAAACAAGAAACTGAAGCAGTTGTAGAAGTGATCTCTGAGGAGGTTAAACAAGAAACCAAAGCAGATGTAGAAGTGATCTCTGAGGAGGTTAAACAAAACGCCGAAGCAGATGTAGATGTGATCTCTGAGGAGGTTAAAGAAGAAACCGAAGCAGGTTTTGAAGTGATCTCTAAGGAGGTTAAACAAGAAACTGAAGCAGATGTAGAAGTGATCTCTGAGGAGGTTAAACAAGAAACCGAAGCAGGTATTGAAGTGATCTCTGAGGAGGTTAAACAAGACACTGAAGGAGAAGCTGAAATGATCTCTGACACAGTCAAAATTGACATGAAAGCAGATGTGAAAGAGAACATTGAGGAAACTAAACAAGAAATCGAAGCTCTTTTGGACGTGACCTCAGATGAAGTCAAACAAGACTATGCAGCAGATACGGAAGGGTTCTCCTCTGAGGAGGTCAAAGAAGGCACTAGGGAAGAAGTGGAAGTGATTTCTGACAGGGTTAAACAAGACACTAGGGAAGAAATGGAAGTGATCTCTGAGGATGAAACCGAAACTGTGATAGAAGTGACTTCTGACGAAGTCAAACGTGACACTGAAGAGGAAGCGGAAATAATCTCTGATGAAATCAAACAAGACTCTAAAGAACACGTGGAAGTGATGTCTGAGAAGGTCAAACAAGGAACAGAAGCTGTGATAGTCAAAGAAGACACTACGGACGAGACAAAAATGATCTCAGGGAAAATCAACCAAGACAACGAATCTCTAATTGAAGTAATCTCCGGTGAAGTCAAAGGGGAGACTGAAGTTGTGGGGGAAGAGATCTTTGACGAAGTCAAACAATACTCTGAAGCAGATTCAGAAGTGAACTCTGGGGAAGTGAAACAAGACACTACGGATGAAGTGGAAGTGATCTCTGAGGAGGTTAAACAAGACACTGAGGTAGAGGCGGAAGTGATCTCTGAGGAGGTTACACAAGACACTGAAGTCGAAGCGGAAGTGATATCTGAGGAGGTTAAACAAGACACTGAAGTAGAGGCGGAAGTGATCTCTGAGGAAGTTAAAGAACAAACTGAATCAAACGTGGAAGTGACCTCTGATGAAGATAAACTAGACACTGAAACAGATACAGAAGTGATCTCTCACGAAGTCAGACAAGACATGGTGGCTGTAGACGATACCTCCATCATGAATAGACCAAGTTCTCCTGAAGCTCTAATGGATGAATTCATAAAGCCAATATTACAAGCTAACAGCAAAGAGCGTCCACCCGATGACAAGACTGACATTCCATTTTCCCAGGCATTCTCAGAAGACAATGACATTGAATTCAGTAGCATTGAACGTCAAGAGGGTGTAGAAGCACCGGAGCAGGAAACAGACATCCATCAGGAATTATTGACAGAATCGATTTCTGCACACATTGAAGAAGACTCACTAATTCTAAACCGACCTAGCAGCCCAGAGGCTTTGCCAGATGACGTCATTAAACCAATTATAGAGAAATACCAGGAGTCATCAATTACTGAGACATCGGCTTCAAAACATAATCAGGTTGGGATACCCGATATTTCTCAAGATTCTTGTGAAATTCGGTCAAATATGCAGGAAACTCAAGTTGCTGAGAGTGGTGAAACAGCAGGGACACTGGACGATGTACCTATGCAGTCGTCCCTTGAAGAGACATCTGGAGTTCTTGAAGGGCCAGAATCCGATTTTGTTGAAGAGGCGAGTGATCAAAACGTGGATTCTGTAGCGGAAGACGATACCTCGATCATGAACAGACCAAGTTCTCCTGAAGCTCTAATGGATGAATTCATAAAGCCAATCTTACACGCTAACAACACAGAGCGTCCACCCGATGATCAGACTGACATTCCATTTTCCCAGGCATTCTCAGAAGACAATGAAATTGATTTCAGTAGCGTTGAACGCCAAGAGTGTATAAGAGCACCCGAACTGGAAACAGACAGCCATCCAGAACTGATGACAGAACCGATTTCTGCACACATTGAGGACGACCCACTAATTTTAAACCGACCAAGCAGCCCAGAGGCTTTACCAGATGACGTCATTAAACCAATTCTAGAGAAATACCAAACGTCATCAATTACAGCGACAACAGCGGCATCCCATTCTCAGACATCTATTCCTGATGTTTCTCAGGTTTCCTGTGAACTTCGGTCAGGTATAAAGGTAACGGAAGCCGCTGATAGTGGTGACACTTCAGCCACAGTGAGCGATGTTCCTATTCAGTCGCCAATTGAAGAGCCTTCAGGAGATCTTGAAAGGCCCAAATCCGATCCCATTGAAGAGGAAAGCGATCAATGTCAAGTCACCGAAGTCCACAGTGCAATCAAAGTCGACGATAGACAAGAAGGCACCGATTTGGCGATGGAGCAATTCGATATTTCTGAAGACATAGAAGAGGTAGGTGTCCAAAACCTGGACTCTGTAGCGGAAGACGATACCTCCATCATGAACAGACCAAGTTCTCCTGACGTTCTAATGGATGAATCCATAAAGCCAATCCTACAAGCTAACATCACAGAGTGTCCACCCGATGATCAGACTGACATTCCATTTTCCCAGGCATTCTCAGAAGACAATGACATTGGTTTCGGTAGCACAGAACGCCGAGAGGACGTTGAAGCACCCGAGCTTGAAACAGACATCCATCCAGAACATATGACAGAATCGATATCTGCACACATTGAGGAAGACCCACTAATTCTAAACCGACCTAGCAGCCCAGAGGCTTTGCCAGATGACGTCATTAAACCAATTATAGAGAAATACCAG
>JBBPDF010325910.1:0-11349 GCA_037974715.1 Lomanotus vermiformis | reverse complement strand
TTTTGTTCTTTGGTTTTTGGTTGCTTTTTTTTTTGTTTTGTTTTGGGTTTTTTTGTTTGTTTGTGTCTTTAATTCAGGTTGTTTGTTTTTGTTTTGTTGGTGTTTTTTTGTTTTTTGTTTGTTTGGGGTTTTTTTTTGGGGGGGGGGGGGGGTGTTTGTGGTAAATTTTGATATTGAATTTGTTCAAATATTATTTTAGGCTCATTACGTTTTGTAGTCCGTCCTTTTCATGTCTTAAAATTACAGCCAGTCGACACCATCTCTATGTCAAAAGGACTGAAGAATTTATGTTGAATTAAAGCAGCTATAGCTTTTATGACATGGTTTTGAAGCCCATAACTCTTAAATTATTGATTAATAAACACTACAGTTTTAATATGAATGCTTGATTATTTTAATGCCAAATAGGAAGTTGTTATCTTGATACAAAATAGATCTATCAGGGATTTGTAGACCTATCGACATTAGGGGAAAAAAGGCAAGTGAAACTCAATTTTAGGATTAGGACATACACCAGCAGTAATATCACACACATGTGTATGCTCCTGTATGTGCTTGCATGAGATTACAGTGACTTGTACCATGAATGTTTGAAAGCTTAGCTGTCAAACCCAATTTCTCTTAGTGAAGGAATAAATTATATCTTCTTGTCTTATATTATCTTATTATATTTGCTTTTTTTTCTGCTTTTGAAACTTTTCAGTCACTACTTACAAGAATATGTCAGATTCCAGAGGGTGCCAGCATTCTCCTTCATGGCGGGGCTTTGGAGAGATTGGCTTCATGCACAGTTTTGAGTTTACGTCCAGATCTGGAAGAGTATAACAATCATTTACTATTATTTTGTATTAGATGTTATTGTTATTATTATTATCATCATCATTATTATTGTCGGGTTTTTTGTACATTTGTACATTATTATTGTCGTTATTGTTGTTATTATTTATCCTTGAAAAAAAAAATCTACGCTCATACAACTTCATGAAATCACTTTGGGTTTTTCATCCTGTGTTGAATGTCAAGCTCTTTTGCTTTTACATAGACCTCCTTTCGGGTCGGGACACTTTGAGTTTGGTGAAATGTCTCGTTTGGGAATGGAGGCACATAAAGAATGCAACTTTGCCTTGCTATTGTTCTCCAGATTGTCTGAGTTTCTTTATATGGGGAAAGCAGGCCATAGGTTGCCACACTTTTTTCACTGTCCTTTTTTCAAAAGCGAAAACAAAAAAGGAAATTATAAAAAAACATAATATCAGAAAAATTGATGGATATAATAAAAAAAATAGATGATTTTGACAGAATAATTTAAATTGATATTGTGGCTAGATCCTCTAAATTTAATTCAATCCAGTCACCTTTGTTGTGCCATTTAACAGTACTTATTGTCTTTGTTTGGTTCCTCTTTACCCCTCTCCCTCTAGCATGTCACATTCTCAGCTGAGTGAAGATGAGGAAGAGGAGCTGATCCCAAGTCCTCTCACTAGATATAGGCTAATACTGTTCGCTGTATTGAGGTTCTGCCTGTCCCTGCTTACCTCCCTTGGTGGAGAGAACAAAGAAGCGGCTACCCAGGTAATCTTTGGTTTTTTTTTTATGTTTTGGTTTAAGATTTTCAAATTCACACACTGGAAAGTAGGCCTTGATTTTGTTGTGGTTTTCAGTTTTGTTTTGTTTTTTGTAATCTTTTGTGTAATCCGTTTTGTATTAGTTCCTGTGTAATGCCGATCATCCGTTTTACATGACTATTCCAGCCACTTTTATACAATGCCACATTTCCTTACAGACAGCCTAGCAGATTTTTAACTCCTTGTAAATTACTATTACCATTGTTACTATTATTATTATTATTATTATTATTATAATTTATTATTATCATTTTTTTTTTCTTAGCATTATTATTATTATTGATATTATTATGATCTTGAAAAAGTTTAATCTTGTAATTATTTGGGTGTTTGCGATCAGCCATACAGCTTGCGCTTACCGATATCTCACATCACCGTACTTTACTAAAGGTACACTAACAGCTTGACACGAAGCATTTGACACAATGCACCAAGTGGTTTACTGGATTTGACATATCAGCACTCATTGATGTCATTATTTACATAGCCTATGATAGTCTGCATTATTGAACATCCACAAGCAAAGCACTATGTATGATAAGATCAGATCTGCAACTAAATTATTGAATTGTCATACGATTTCAAATACATTAATTTATTTCATTTTATTTTATTTAACCAACTTCAGGTCATGCTTCTGATCGTGTCTCATCTCGATGTGTTTTCATCCATCCTAAGAAGCAGAAAGCCATTGCTCAACTTGTCTTTCTTGAGAGAGTTGAGTCTGACTACTGCAGTTATTTCACGGGCCAACTACCATTGTGAGTTTTTTTGTTTCCCTCTCTTACCTAACTTCTAAGAGCCCTCCGCATTGAAATGAAGCCAAGCCTGCTTAATTTTTGTTAGCTGTATGACAAATATTATGGTATGGTTAAGAATAAACTAAGTGCACATGCCGAATGTCATTGATTCAACTGACTGATGTAGAGATGTAGCATACTCATGAGATATGGAATGACCTATGGTACAATGGTTAATCATATGTCAAGCATACCTTGCATTTTGCTGGTATAAATGTCAATTGGAAGCAACTTTTTAAAAATAGGAAATCATTTTAACAAAGCATCAAGCATTAGTTTATTACATGGCTACATAATATGCAATTATATGTGTTTTGTGAGGGTGGCCTCGTTTTTGGACTTCTATGTAGACAATTGCAATACAGTGACAAATAGGCCAAAGCAATACATATTTACATGAATACAAATACTGATATAGATATATAGGTGATCATTGAGATATTCTAAGCATGGTTAGAACGAGGGATAGAGGGTCACAAAGTTCTGAGGCCTGAGGCTGTATGTCTAGCAGTTACCTGTAGCCTACTTCATCAGTGTAGTGTGTATAAGTTTTCCATTTGCAGATCATCTTTTGGAATATTAAGATAGGTATTTTGTAATATGTATTTAATCTATTCAGATATAACCCATACATACACAGGAAACAGTAAAACTTAATAATTTCAGGTCTAAGCTGAAAACATCTGTTGAATGAGGCTTTCTAACTAAACTCCTTGATAACTTGATATTGTGTGATATTTTTATGCTGTTGGTTTGAACTGATGTAAAGTGCAAATGAGTACCTGGCTAGCGTTTTGCGCTCTATAAATTCTTTACTGTCAATATCATTATCAAGTAGACACTGTCTTATGTTTACTCTTTCTGCAAATCATTTACTTTTGTTTTGAATTTCTTTCACATTCATCACTATTTTGCAATCTATGGTTTTTTTTCTTCATGATAGCTGAGCTGGGGGCTGACTTGTTACAGCAGGACATTGCAAATATGGAATTCCGTTCTCAAAGAATGAGACTTCAGGTATGCTGGTAAAACATAGTGACACTTTGTGATACTTGGTACAAACTATTACATGTTGTAGAACAACACATGCATGGGTGCTTTTTTATGGCTGTTATGATGATATGCAAGAAGACTGACCATTTTCAAATGTTAGGATTATTATTATTATTATTATTATTATTATTATTATTATTGTTAATATTTAAAAAAGGAGATACCAAATTAAATTATAGTATAGATTCCGCTCGCACTGTCCCAAAAATTAAAAAAAATTAAATATTGCCTTCCAAGTATTTTGAAGATATGTAAAAAGAAAGAAAAAAAATCATCTTGTTTTTCAGGACCAAATGCTGGCCCTTCTACCACACTATGCCACTCCTGAGTCTCTGCTGAAACAGCTAAACAGTGCTGAGTTGTCTCCCTCAAATCACCAAAAGGTCGGCAAGGACAGGCATGCTGAAATTCTAGCCCTTTACCAAGAGACAGCCTGCAATTTGACGGCCTATTGCCGTAGTCTTATTGCTGACATAGGTAACTCATGGGTTTTATACTACACTGGATCTCTGATTTTGAATTTACAAACATTGGGGGAAATCAGTTGTGCTGTTTCTTTTCTCTTTGTTTGCTGTAATTTCTTATGGTTTTTTGTTTACTTATGGAACATTATTTTATTTTTAATAAAAAGATCCTGTATGTTTCATGCAATAATGATGAGGTACTTATCATTTTTGGAGAGGTAAAATATCTTTTAGGGAGTGTTGATTGTATAATACATTTTAAATGTAATTTCAATTGATTTACATTTTAAATTACTTTTTTCTGAATGAGGTAATAATTTCTGTATTTCAGGAACTGCGAACTTGAATCAAAATCTTTTGTTTGGTCCAAGCCTTGATGAAGCAACATTGCATGATGGGAGGCGGCTTGAAGGTATGAATAAACTTACATTGTATGATGTTAGCAGAGCTGCCAAACTTATGCCAAAAAAGCATATTTTTACAACTTTTGACTGTTTGTACGCCTTACACTTTTTACATGTGAATGTACGCATTTTTTGTGGGCACGTTTGTCAAGTTAGACAATCAAGCAGTTGAAAATGTTCTACAATCAGTAAAGCATTTACATGGTGATTGGAAGCCATGAAGCTTTCTTGGCAAAGCAGTATAGTAACATTCTTGTGCAAAAAGAGATGATAATTGTTCTGTGCTTTACTGTTACTAGATTTAAATACACCAATCAGGATTTTACACTTTTTGTCCAAATTTTATACTTTGTGCTTATTGATTTTGAAGGTAGGTTAATGTGAAACATGTTTTAAAGGAAAAGCAAAAAGCATACGGTAATATAATGGAAGTCTACTTGGTGTGTGACCATGTTTACCCGTTCATTTTTTGTAGTCCTTTGTTATAATACCAAGAACTTGTGTTTTTTAAAACAAGTCATAGCATCGAAGATGTGAACTCTAATTTTTAGGTATGATTAGTAATGCCATCATTATGAGTATCAGTCTGTAGTTTTAAATCTGGTGTTATCATTATTCTTCTTCTTCTTCTTCTTCTTCTTCTTCTTCTTCTTCTTCTTATTATTATTATTATTATTATTATTATTATTATTATTACTATTATTATTATTAATGTGTCATAATTATTATTTTTATCTTACGGCAGAATCTGCCTTAACCTGAATCTGATATAAATTTTGTTTCAGTGGTTGACACTGCTTCATACTATTTCCATTAACTCACTGTCACTTCTAAAAAAAAAAAGTTTTTTTGTTGTTTTTTTGTTGTTTTTTGGGGCTATTTCTGTAAATAAAAATATCTCAGTGATTTTTAAACGTTTCAAAATGCACTGCAATTTTCAATTGATAAGCTCAAAACCCACGGCAGTCAGCCTTGGAAAGAGAATATTGGTAGTTTGACCAACCATTTTAATATACGGTACATAATTTATTTCTTTATAACAGAAATTGGTGTAAGCCTTGGCATAGGACGTCGCTTAGGTCTTGGCGTTGTGCTTCTTTTACTCCAGCAAAGTGTGTCCCAATTTGTGTCCGTCATAGATTCACATCGACAGTTGTCACAGAAACTCTCTTCTCTTTCGGAACTGACTGTCGAGGACTTGAAGCAGGTGAGAAATTTGTCTTAAACCCATTCACTGCCACAGTGCTCACTACTAACTCAATCCCAGAACACCTGATGAGGTTCATTAGAGATACTGTACTCTGGAATGTAAGCTTAAGAGGATTTGATTCTTTGAAAGTGAAAATAAGACTAGGAAGGATCTTAGTAGAGTTAGGAGAGGAATATGTGAAACATTGACTCAATTGTCTGCAAATTATGGCTGATCAATTAGGTGTCTCATCACTTGTAGATGAAGACAACTCCTTTTTTGATGAGCTATACAGAGATGATATTCTATATGTGTACCCTAATTTAGTCATTAATTTGACAGACATAGAATATAATTCACAGAGTGAATGTAGTGACATCAGTCAGTGTAGATGTAGACCTTGTCAGCCAATGAATGTTGATGGTGATTGATGATGGAGTCAAAACTTGTTTAAACAGTGAGACATAAGAAATAACTAAGTAAGAACTGCCATTTCTCAATCAGTTGTATTTTACTTGATAAAAGTACATGCATGAACAATTTTTATGTATGATGACCTTATAGGTTATTTTCAAATAGTTGTATGGGATATTTTTCTTGTAAAAATTAATAATTTGCATATTTTCTTAATACTGTTTGGTATTACTGCCCATGAGTGATGTCTTTTATGCATTGTGATATATTTTATACTGATCTGTTTTGGTTTTGGTTTTTGACTATATATCTTTTGTCATTTCTTCCAGATATGTCACGATGTGCCCATAGAGAAGATGTCTTCTCAACAGAGACAAGATATTGCCCGTAACAAACTCATGTCTATTTTATCACACAAGTCCCGGCACCTCCAGCACTATGTGTGTATCCTTTTGGGGGAAAATGGCCTTGCCAGTTGCTTATGCTTATATTGCAATCTTTTTGCTGTATAAATACAGACTTGCCATTCATTCTGATTTAATTGGAACAATGTGATTTTTAAAATATTTTCATCCTCAAATTATCCCCCGAGACGATTTATTTCAAGTTGTTTTATTTAGTTTTATTTTTAGTTTTTGTTATTTTTTTTTTGTTTGTGTTTATTTTTAAGTATTCTTATCTGCTACACATCTTTTTTGTTCTTTTTATATTAATTCATATTGCTTAACCACCTGCTTCCCAGAGCTTTGATAAAAAGATGACTAGATTTATATTTTTCCCAAATTGGGAAGAGAACTTTTTATAGATACAGGCCCCTTTCAAAAGTCTTATGTCGATCTGATGACGAAGTCCCATGTTTCTCTGATAAACTTTCTTCAACCACAAGCAAACATATCTCAAGAGAGGAAGACAAATCACAGATAATTTTAATTTATTCACTTTCATTTGCATTCTTACCAGGAAAAAAAATAATATCCAAACTTCGGAAAAAATTGCATAAGGAATTGATAGTCCATGATTGAACTATTGAACTCAGCAGACAACCACTCTCATTTTGGACAAATTTTCTTGCTGAGGACCATTGTCAATTCTATAAATTTCATAATTAGTATAAGTATCTTTAGAGGCCAATTCTGAATCAATCTTATTGAAAATCTTCAAAATCACCAACAAAATTTGACACCTTAGATTAGTTAGATAATAGATCCAGCTCTCTGAGAAAGGATCCTTTTAAAATATCCCTTGCTAGCTTTAGAATCATCGAAAACAAAAGTAAAAACTCTGCTAGCTTCCTGTATGTCTCTCAGTTTTAATGGCCTAAATAAACATGTTTTACTATATGTGCGTACTTAGTGATAGAGGACGCTATGGCATAAAGATAGCCAGCAATGCAAGGCAGTACAGGACAATAGATGTTGACAAATAGAATTAGAAATATGCAACAAAACAGCAATTTTATGTGAACATGTTTGTATGAGTGTTAGCAGATAATATAGAGGAGGGGTTTGATTTTTGTTGTCGTTTGGGATTTTCTCATTTACTTTAACAAATTTTGCTTCAATAGATTTCAAGTTGGATTTTTTAACCATGATATACAGAATGTCATACATTCTATATTGCTTCTGTACAAACTTACAGAATATGAATTTTGTGCTCGGAATATCAATTTTATGATTTTAGTTTGGGTTTTGGGATTTGTTTTTATTTTCATAGGTTTCTCTCATTAAAATCAGGTGGAGCATGAATGTGTGCTTTTAGAGTATGTTGTCCATCCTTAATTCATTGCCCTTGTAGACATTGTTGAGAATGGACTGTACATCATCTGGAGGCACTTGGAGTTTTTCCTGGTTCACTGCGTGCCCGCTGACCAGTCCACTATGACAATGCCATCACTCATGCGCCACAAGGCTGGCATCAGGAAACTTACAGGTGGTTCTTTTTTTTATTTTTTATTTTTTGGTCATGTTTCTTTAATTTATACATTATAACTTGATGTAATATGCGTACCGTATGTGTAAATGTGGCCAAGAACTACAAACACTCATGTTCCAGAGGAGGTCAGCATAAACCCTCTTGCTTGCAATTTGGGACCTTCCCTTTACTACCTCTTTGTTTTTACTCAGCTGATAGCCACACCAACACACATGTTGCATGTTAATTAATTGCCTCTCTTACTCAACCATTTGTCATCCTTTAATTTTTATTTTCATTTGTTTAACCAAACCTATACTGGGGGGGGGGGTCACCTCTCAAACATTTTTGAAACATGGAAACAAGCCCAGCAGATTTTGCACCGTTCAGTCAGTAGATTTTCATTTCCTCTTGCCCACATTTACATGTTGTTGCTTAGGCTAGAGTACTTGTGTTTCACATCATTCTGCCATATAATAGTAAGCGTCGGCTTGTGTTTCACATCATTCTGCCATATAATAGTAAGCGTTGGCCACACAAGGTGAAAAACGTATAGTGTGCCAAGGCTGGGTCACATACGTTCAAAAGGCCACTCCCAGATGGTTAATGTTTTCAGACAATTTTGCTTAGGGTCATGTGTAGAACTTTGCTATCTTCATGTCTGTTAATGTTCCTCTTATAAGATATCCTGTGAGATTCTGTGAGTGCCTCTACTGAGCAGAATGAATTTCAATTAATTATTGAACACATGACAGCATTTATGAATTTGTTTAGTTTAAACACAAGGTGTTTAATTATTTGCAAAACTTTTCAAGACGAGGGGATTGAGTTTGGTCTTCTTTGATTCCTTTCAGGGGCATCAGAGTCGTTCCTAGATTCCACAGTCATCGGCAAACCTGTCGTCCCATCTGGTCTCTCTCAAGTAGCCCTCGGAGTGTCCCAGGCAGATATAAGTCATCTTAGAAACGTGGCCCCATCTGTCATTGAGGAAACCTTTTTCAAGAAAGTGCAGAATGTTGATCAGGTTTGTTAGGATTTGTTTTAAGACAGTGACTTGCATATTTACCCAAAGTGGTGGTGATTATCCGCTGAGATGGGGTTTAATGATGGACTTTACATTTATTGTTGTTTTCTTCTTCTTTCATTACCTTGATTTTGGATTTATTTATTTTTTTAGCGTATGGGAGTATTTATGATGATTGATATCCAAATTTGGCACCATCTGAAAGGTAATTCATTTTGCTTATTAAAATATCTTTGTATTTGGTGGAATTTGAAGAGATATTTGAGACTTTTTGTGTTTGTGAAGTTGTGCCAGAATACATGCAGGTTTCTTTCCCTTTTACATGTAATATTGGGATTGTATGATACCTGTTTGTCATGGCTATGAGAAGAGTGGATGAATAATTGAACACAAGGAACAATCAATGTGAATATAATTTTTGTCCCACTGTCCCCATGATATCTTTTATCTTTTTTCCTCCCACAGAGCTATGGGAAACACTTGACACACTACAGCTTTGTAGACGCCATTATCCGGAGAATTAAACGGGTGCTGAAACTTCACACTGGAAATTAAATTGTCTGTCCTGTTTTTTGTAAATATCTACTCTTAATACAGTTTATCCTGTAAGAAATAACCCAAGTTCAGAACTTTAAGAGAGGGTGTATGTTATGGTGAAGCATATGGCTTGGTGAAGGATAAGCAGCCATGTCAGGTCTCTAGATTGTCTTTTGCGAGTCCAGGTGTATAGACAATGTGGGCAACTGATGTAAATTCATGTTTCTGGAGGGAGATGCCCATAAAGAAACTCAGGGAGGTGTGACAACAAAAACAAATTTCTCATGCATTTATATAGTGGCAAACGCTTCATACAAAGAGAAACATTAAATTGTGCACTTGGTGATTGAACATGAGGGAGGGTATAACCACATACATATGGGACAAATACCTTTGTTGATGGAAGTGGAAGGTAAATTTTATTGAAATAAGATTATTTGACATGAAGCAATGTTATGGTATCTTCCTGTTAAATAAGACTAGAAGGACAAAGCTTACTTGTAATTGTTCTCATGCCTCAATTTGCATTACAGTAGAGCCGATGTTGTGGTTTTATGTTGGGTTTTTGTTTGTTGTTTTTTTGGGTTTGTTTGGGGTTTGCTTTTTTTCCCCTTTTTGAGAAAGGGGATCCATGCATATTCTTTATCTAATGTCAAATGTTGGATTTTTTTTTATTTCAACACTATTCCACCATTGGAGTGGAACATTAATGATGAATGTAATTAAATGAATAAAAATGTAAATTTGTTTCATATTACATTGCCTCCTTGCAAGTTATTTTGATTGAAGCTTTTGTTTCTTTTCTTTTCTTTTTTTTTTTTTTTTTTTTTTTTTTTTTTTTTTTGGAGTTTTTTTTCTCCTTCTTTCTTCAGTTTTTGTTTTTGTTTGGTTTTTGTTTTTATTTTAGATGGAAAACTGGCATCCTCAGAAGCTTATAACAGGTTGCTGGAACTTCTGAATATTGATGGGTGGACCTTGCAAATGTTAGTGTTCTGAAGATTTCAGGCTTATCACCAATACTGTTTGAAATGATCAAAGAGCACGTGTTAAATATTGACAATGGCAGCAATATTTGTAAGAAGCAAATTTCAAAGCACTTAACTGTAGGTTATAATATGCAACATGGGGATAAAAAAATGTGTCTTAGTTTCTAAGTATATATGCATGTTCATGAAAATACAAACTATTCCAGAATTAAAGCAGCCCTTAAACTTAAAAGAATTATGATGGAACTTCTTTCATTAGCTCTGTAACGACCTTTGACTCCACTTCAGAGAAATTCATCAGTTTCATCAGTGTTGTTGCTGAAATTGAAAAAAATAAATTTGAGGGACAGTAATGGTTTGATGTTTTAGCATCCATCCATAAATTCTTCCACACACACACAAACACACACACATAAGTATTACTAAAGTTTACCTCTGAAAAATTGCAAAGATCTTTAACTAACCACACACTTGATGTACATTATACATAGATTACCTCTGGCCCTGGCCTTAATAATTATACTTATACTATAATTATTATTATAATTGTCATGTGCCTTAGCACGACCAATGTCATTAGCATTTAGAATGATTATCGCACTGTAAAAGGGATAAAACCTTCACTTTTATTAAATGGCATCGGAAATAATGAGACTCAAATTTCCATGTTCCTTATTATTTCTCTTTTAGTACATGTGTAAGAGAAAAATCTATTTTTAGCATACCAAGTGATTCAGAGATCTGGGATAACAAGAACTTGAAAATAGTTACATGTATCTGAAATTGAAAATCATAATTTTCAGCTTACACTTTATTTGATGCTTACATTCATAACAACAACATTAGCATGCATTCACGATACAGCCATAGATCAGTAGAAGGTAACAGCAAAGAATAATGTAGTGTGTGCAGTACAGTGTACATACTGTAGGCCCTATGAAG
>JBBPDF010324801.1:0-11356 GCA_037974715.1 Lomanotus vermiformis | reverse complement strand
CTCTCTCTCTCTCTCTCTCTCTCTCTCTCTCTCTCCCCCTCTCTCTCTCTCTCTCTCTCTCTCTCTCTCTCTCTCTCCCTCTCTCTTCCATCCACCCTCTTTCTCCTCCGCCTCTCTCCCCTCCTTCCCTCCTCCTCTCCCTGTCCTTCTATTATCTTGATCATCTGTGCACTGTTCAAACTAGGTGCACTTTGACTGATACTACAGATAACACTGCTATGTCAGATAGTACTGATAAATGTTCAGGCATAAAGGCGTTCGTCCTGCATCATCTTTTATCTCTCTGTCGCGAGGCCTTGGGACTCGGGTGGACTTTTGGGTGCGTTGGACTTTGGGTGAAATCTCATTGGGTTCAGGGTGTGTCGAATACCTCTCACCTAGGAGTTGGTCGAGTGGTTAATGTGACGGGGACTGGGTCCTGATGGTTGTGGTTCAAGTGCACATATACATGGTAATGTTGCTCTTTTTTCTCATGGCAACGATGAATGTGTAATATATTTGACTTACTTAACGAAATGCCTTTCGCATCTCAGTCATACGACCGGGATGCCTTGGCTGCCTCTGATATTCTCTTCATCAGCAGTTTCCGTTTCCTTCTGTAATTTGTTAGGGTTGACAGGTGTTCAAGATCTTTCTTTGATTTCAACCTGAGAGCTGTAGTGTTGGTATTCACCTTTAAGAGGTTATTGTTATTAAGCACTATAGGCAGTGTCAAAATAAGAATTTCATTGCTTTTCTTGTTGGTATATCTTCGATTTTTCTTAACATATGACTGGAAAGGCTCCATTTCTATTCTAGAATTTGGCATGAGAATGGCATTTTCATTACATTTTTTGTAAAGAGAGATCTTGCTTATTTTAGCTGGTTGTCATGTTCCACTCACTTGTCTCAGCTGTGTCATGTGAAAAGGATCCAGTCTCTTTACTTCCATCTTTGTTAGTGTACATGTGCCACTGTTATATGCCTAAGAATTGTTTTACAAAAGAACTATAAATTTTTTTGGGTATAAATCTAGATCTAATATCTAAAGCTTTAAAGAATAAAAATTTACTACTCAATGTGCTAATATCACTGCTATCACAGCATCTCCTAAACTAGGCTGAATTAAAATCTTATTTAATAAAATTTATATAACCTTTATAATACATCTTGATGAGTCTAAATTATTAACTGTTTCTTACCCAGACCATTATTTCAACAATTTTTTTAATGTATTTCTACAGGTAATATAGAATTAGTGAGCTTTCAAGTGACTGCCAGAGGATCATTCAGGATAGCGCCAACAGGAATTACATCCCAACGTTCAGTGGGAGACCTGCATCATAAATCAGATTTGACCAAAACGGTGGTCTGAATTCTTTCCACTGGATTGTGTTTAAACTGTATTTTGCGGACTAGGTATCAAAACTTCACAGCGGCTGTCAGTATGGGTAAGGGTGGACAAGGAGAGGCCAATGGAGTCGTCATTAAGAAGAAATTGGAGGAATTCACCTGGGACCAAATCAAGGAAAAGAACAGCCCACAAGACAAATGGCTGGTCATCGATGGGGAGGTGTACAACATAACGCAGTGGGCCAAAAGACATCCTGGAGGACCTCGGGTCATCTCGCATTATGCTGGTCAAGATGCCACGGTAAGAAAAAGCATTTTATAATTACATTTCTCTTTTATTTATTATTTTTATTTTTACATGAACAGTTCTTTAAAAAAAAATGTTTTTGTACTCTTTGTCCTTTGTATGTATGCACATTCTTTTTGGAGATCTTTGGAGTCAACAAGATCGAATGCATCAGATCAAATTGTTTGCGTTTGTTATGTTTGCTATGCTTTGTTGATAGTCATCTGAGTAATGATATGGGGCATATTGGTATGGGTTCTAGATAAGCAAAGGTTGCGGAATATTTTTTTTCTCTCTGAAAAATGGGCCTAAATTTTCGACAAGCAAAGGTTGCCGAATATTTTTTCTCTCTCTGAAAAATGGGCCTAAATTTTCATATATATCTAACAGATGTTGATTTATGCATTTATTCTTTTCAAATTCTCTTCACCATCTGAGGATCATATCCCGACAAAATTTATTGTCAATAAAAGTATGGTATCAAATAAAAGTTTGCTTGAATTTTCTCTGGATGTTTGTATGAACTGTTACTCCTATTACCTCAGTTATAGCCCTCCGTACACCACCCTGAAAAGAAAAGAAAGAGGAAAGTTGCCTATTATTTTTTAAAGAGGCTAACATATGAGAAGTCCATAGTAGTTGATATGGAAACTAAAAGGACTGTATGTTAGATAGTTTAAAATTTGAAGTTTACGTCTGTGTTAAATTAACTGATTAGAGGACATAAATAGCTTAGTTTTTGGCATTTGATTAAAAAAGAAAAAATAGTTTTTTGTCTTTGTTTAGTTTGAGTTTTTTTTTAACGATACACCTTGTGCACTTTTGTTCTGTTCCAGGATGCATTCAGAGCTTTCCACAATGACTTAAATTTTGTCAAGAAATACATGAAAGCAATTCATGTAGGATCTGTCAAGGATGACCAGAAACATGTAAAACCCATCGACGAAGATTTCAGGGAACTGAGAGCTACAGCCGAGAAAATGGTAAATTAAAGTAATTTGAAAGGATACCACTGTGTAAATACTCCTTCCTATTATGTTTCATGATTTTGTCCTTAAAAAAAAAAAGAAATATATATAAACATAACATGTAGATAGCACATAATTATTTATATAAAATGGAAAGTGAAATCCCTTATCTCTTGAAGTTAAAGGGCACCCTGTATGAATAGCTTGTGGTTATTGATTTACCCACAGACTGGTTGGAGATTCAAAACTCATTCATTCATTCATTCATTCATTCATTCATTCATTCATTCATTCATTCATTCATTCATTCATTCATTCATTTTTTCATTTATTCATTCATTTTTAAAGAAATGTTCATGTTGACATCATATACAAGTGTGTACTTACTGTTTCAACTTATTCTTTGCTGTAAAATTGGTTAATTATGTGTACAAATCTCCTACGTTCTAGGATCTGTTCAAAGCTAGCAGTTTGTTCTTCACCTTGAACCTGCTACACATCCTGGTCTTAGACTGGGCCGCCTGGGCCGTCATGTATTACTTTGGCACCGGCTGGATTCCCTTCCTTGTATCACTTATCCTGATCACCACAGTCGAGGTAAGAAAGCACATCCTTTGAAAGACTTAAGATAAACTCGCCTTAGCACCATAGGGAATTTCTTGTTTTAATAAAGGACTAGGTTTATATTTTTCAAATGATTGCTTATCATTTTTAAGATGGATCTCAATCCCTTCTATTTCTTAAATGTAGTGGAAATGGATTTGATTTTCAAAGATGGCCAAGTTGGAAATTGAAGTTAGTTACAAGTAATATTATTTTCAGCTTGTTTCTTTGGGTTTTGTTTTTTTTTACCTGGGGTTTTTATAATGTTTTTTTATGTTGTTTTTTTTTTTGTTTTTGCTTTTTACTTTGAGGATGAAACTTGGAAGAATAAAGCGAGGTGGGTTGTAGATTGGGTGACTTGATAGTATTATTTTATTTACCGACATCATCTGTTGGTCCGTGTAAAATGTAAGAGGTTTGCCCATATTTGTGGAATAGCTGTGAATAAAAGCTTGGGAATTCATGTATCAACTGCTCTTAATAATCAGTTGGTTATAAACATTTTTTACAATATGTTGGCAATGGTAATGATGATGGTGATGATAATGGTGTGGATGATGATGATGATCATGATGGTGAAGGTGGTGGTGATGGTTATGGTGATGATGTGTATCATGAGGAGGATGAAACTGATATCATGGATCTGTCCATGTTTTTATGTATAATAAATTACCTATGTATTAAATTTGTCATTGAATTTCTTATTAATCTCTTACAATTAGGCCTTAGTGCCTTTTTGTCTGTGTGATAAACCATGACCTTTTTGTTCTGTTGACAGAGAGATGTGGTAGAAATTGCAAACACAGACTTCATTGAAGGAAAGCTTTTAATATTTTATTATTGCCTTTCACAGCTACTTTTGTAATATGAAATATTGGATGTCTAGACAATGTGCAGCAGCTCTATTGCTTCTATTATCACTGAGCTGATGACATTGGTCTTTTTTATGTACATATGTAAATAAATATTCATGCACTGACTTGCATTAACATAGGCATTCCACAGGCTCCTAGAGAAGACACAGTGAAAATCCCCTTCTGATCTGCGTCCGCTTACATTCTTTATATTACATTCTTGTATTAGGCATTTAATATCCGCAAAGATTTCCAGTGCGTGGAAAGGCGTAAAGTCATCAAGAGAAGAGATGATTTGAGGTTTTTTCTTGGATTTACAAAAAAGTTAAAAGTTAAATATTTTTAGGATTGAAAAAAGTTAAAGAAAGAAAAGAAAATGAAAGAAAGAAAAGGAAAGAAAAAGAAAAAGAAAAATTAGCAGATGGAAGGTCTTAATGCTCTACTTTTGCTAGATTCCTTTATGGGCGTCACTGGAATGTGAAGCGAGAAATAAAATGCAACTGAATCCAACCCTCAATTCACAGACCATCATGCAATTATCGGAAATGAGTGAAAGGGAAAAGTAAGGCTATCATATGTATGCCACTTCCAACATTCTACCTGAAACTCTGATCAAGTTTGTATTTGATCAGAAAATTAAACATGCATGTAGTAATAATTATTTAAACAAAGCAAAGAGAAAAACTGACTAAAAGCAAACCAGCAATCTGACTAATCTGACTGCATGTAAAATGTTGATGGGATTTGAAGAGATTTGAAGACTAGTGCATGTGGCATGTGGTATAAATGTATGTATTGTTACACCACTCGTCAAATGAAAGGTCAGCTGGCAATGAGTATAATAATGCATAGAGCATGTAAACGTGTGAAGGTCTTGTCATCCTGCTACAGGACAGAGGAGAGAGAAAACTTCTTGTACTCATACATTCAGTGGGTTTGCACTGCAAGTTGAAAATTGATGTTGATGTTCAGAATCAAATCACTTTCTCAGAATTATCATAATATCACCCTTAATGTTTGGTGCATGACTATTTCTTTCCCTTTTTTGTTTTGTTATGTTTTTCTTTCTTTTCATTGGATTTGCGGCCACTGATGTTCATCTATTGGTTTTTCTGTTGTTCAGAGAGTTTTCGCAGGATCAGGTAATAGTTTCTCAAGCTATTGCTTCATTTTTTTTTTTTTTTAAGTAGTCTTCTTTACACTATCTATTACACCTTTTTTTAAAGCATTTTCTTAAACTGGTTGTATGAGCCTAGGACCTCCCTTCTTTTTGCCTTTTCCAATCAGTTCTTCATATTTGCACAAAATGCTTCACTGGTAAATCTCTTTCTCAGTAACTTGTTAAGTCCACTGTTGCCAGGCAGAGGTTGTTTCTTGTTAGTTTTCATATTGTAGCTTGTTGGTTATCCTTGTTATGACTATTGTCTGTGTACTTTAGACCTCCATACGTTCTTGCATCTCTTTTCATTGTTTTTCTTTGGTTCTGCACAATGAGGAAGTTAGTGTGATTGTGTGCAGGTAGCCTATCAGTTCTATTTGAAAGATATGTTTCTAATGAAGAGTTTTCAGTAGAAGCATCTATTAGTTTATGCCCATTGCAATTTCCTTTTCCTTTTGAGTGTGTACCTTGACATTTTTCTTCCCTCTGCCTTTTCTTCTTGTGTCAAAGTACCTGCTATTGAAATATTGTTTCATTTTTTTTCTCATCTTGGTAGATTTCTTCTCTCTCCACTCGTCTTCCGATGACAAATATTAGCTCCCTCTTCTTAGTGATTTAATAAAATCATCAATTTCTCATGTACCATTTCTTCATTTTCACTCATTTTTGTTGTTTCTTGTACAGTTGAATATATTTAGCCAATGAGTAATAAATGCCCGCAATACATTTTTTGTTTTTTTATTTAAAGAAATACAGTCATGCACCAAATAAAGACGCAAGCATTGAAAAACTGTGTGAAAGAGATTGATGAAATTGTCATGACAGCACCAGACAGCATAAACATACATTGGGATATGGTCGGGAAATCAATAAAAAAGACAAAGCAAAGCATAGATATTAGTCATTATAGTTCAAGATGGAACTTCACTTTTAAATGATGCTGTTAGAACTCAAAAGATGAGTGCTAAGAGTATGTTGTAAAGAATTATGAAGGTAAAGCCGAAATAGAATAAGTTGAACCAACCAACCAACCGATACAGTACTCGACCACCTTATCACTCAGCCATAAGTGAATAAAGCTATTGATCTGCTTAACACAGTCAGTGTGGTAAGATAAGATAAAAAAAAAAAAAGCAACCCCAAAAAACCCTAAAAAAACAACAAAAAAACTGGAAAAAAAAGGCACCCCCCAAAAAAAACAAAACAAAAAAACAACAACAAAAAAACAACAAAAAAAAAACAACAACAAAAAAAAACAAACAACAACACAAAAAAAACAACAACAAAACAAAAACCCACAAAAAAAACCCTAGCAAAAATAAATCAAAACAAACTAAAATGCCTCTCAAGAAAATAAACCAAAAGATTATTACTGATATGCTCAATATGGTGTTCTTCATTGAAGAACATCTGGACATTAGAAGTGGAGTATCCATTTTGCTTATAAACCAACCAAAAGAAATGATCTCTTGATTGAAAATCCAAGACCTATTGTTTTACTTTCCATAGTTTATAAGTTCCTCAGTACTGCAGCATTGAATAGACATATATAAGAAAGAATAAAAACAGAAGTCCTCAGTACCGCAGCATTGAATAGACATATATAAGAAAGAATAAAAACAGACCAGCTCAAATGGCGATGGGAAGTCTGCTTCAGAAAGGAAAAGAAAAACCAAACAAACAAAAAAACCCCCAAAAAACAAAAACACCCACCTCAGTTCCAACAGTACTTAATCAAGATTTAAGAAATCTGACAAAATCACCAGTCAATAGAAATCAAAATCAACCCTGCATATCAAAAAGCCTAACATTAATAAATGACCTCCAGACATTAAAAACATTTGTAAAAAACAGAGGCATCTGGAGGGAAGCAATAAGTCAAATCTCCAATGCACGCACATTTTAAGCATTAAATTCGGCATTAGTGTAAAGACTACATACACAGTGTTTAGGGCAAGCATCCTTCAACAACGGGGAAGCCATTTACTGTTACTACTCTTAATAACGTCTAAAAGCTCATGCTGATATATATTATGTATTCATCAATTTTCCAGATGACATCAGTGAGAGAAATGCTTTGCTTTGGCTTTGTTAAAGGGGGAGGTTAAATCCTATTTTCATAAAAGTTGGTTATCTGATTACTGCTTTAGCAAAAATCTCCTGACATTGCCTCTTCATTTTTAAAAACATGTTGGAAACTCGGAAACTGACTTGACCGGTAGGAAATGTAGTTGCGCGACCGCATTGTATTTGATGGCATCATTTCTATTTTGAATAACGTTACAAAAAACTTTCTGCTTCTGAGACAGTGATTGATTTGTCATTGAATAGTGATTGATTTCATCATGGAATTTGAACGCTGATATGTCTCTGGAAAAAGATTTATCAATGAAGTAATTGGTCATTGAACTTCAGTAGTGGTTTTTATTCGAAAATAATTTATCATTGAACAGTGATTGGTCATTGAACAGTGATTGGTCATTGAACAGTGATTGGTCATTGAACAGTGATTGGTCATTGAACAGTGATTGATCATTGAACAGTGAGCGGTCAGTGAACTTGAAAAGTGATTTACATTTGGAACATTGTCATTGAAAAATGGTTCGTCGTTGATGAATTTTGACCATTTAACTCTCATTTTATAAGGACCACAAGATGGCAGTCCAAGAATATCTTTTCTTATTCCAACTGTATTAACTAATAATTTATCATACTCATTTTCATCATCATCTTTCCTTATCCTGATCATCTTCTCTCATGCCATCCTTTTCCTCCAAAACCCAGCAAGAAAATTTTGATAATTTCAATACAGTGGACAGAGGATAATTACAACTCGCTTTATTGAAGTGTCCAGAAAATTTCAACCTTTGTCAGGAACGTCTGTGTGTGTGTGTACTAGTTATTACAGTAACAGTTGCAAAGCATGGAGTTGTTTCCCACTGAACAAGCATAGAAAATTTTTTAAATGGCATCAGCTCCAAGCCCATGTAAAAGCTTACTTGAGAAAATTGGGGGGTATTTTGTTAAACCATTTTTCTTTCTTTTTTGTTTTGTTTTTTGGTCCTTTTGTTCTTGTTATTTTTGTTCTTGTTGTTGGATTTTGGTTTTTTTGGTTTGTTTATTTTTTGGTTTTGTTTTTTTGTGTTTTTGTTTTTTTTTTGTTTTTTTTTGGTTTTGTTTTTTGTTTTTGTTTTGTTTTTCTTGTTTTGTTGTTGTTGTTTTTTTTTTTTTTGGGGGGGGGGGGGGGGGGGGGGGTTTCCCCCCCCCACCCCCCCCCCCCCCACCCACTAAACCCAAGTTTACTCATATTCCCTTGGGATTTCATTCACAAATAAGTTTCTTCATAAATTGACTTCACCTTACCATGTGTATGATCATAATCATCACTATGGGCCCTGATGTGTAGCAATGACGATAATTTTCCTCTAGTTTTGAAATTTGCCTCCAGATTCAACAGTCAACAGTGTCTTTAATCAAAACTTAAGTTAAATGTTTCTTTACTGTCTCCTATTCCCCTCGAGTTGCATTTATCCGAAAGTCAGCTGTATTGAAAAACTACATCATCCCCATCCCAGTTCCACACATACATTTAGAATAACTCATCAACACACACACACTCTCACATATCGAGGGTATTGGGCACAAACCGGCTATGTCATAGTTTTAAAATTTCTCAGAAAAAAGCTTGGATGTTTAAATAACAACCATTCTGTGTTGTGTAAAATAAGAGATGACATCATCATATGGAAAACTTCAAAACAGTTTGGATCAAACCGGACAAGTCCGCTTACTATCAGCTCATCTCTAAGGCTCTTCATGGAGAAACTTGAGCAATCCAAAAATGGTCGGTTTGTGCCTGGCACCTTTGATAACCAGACATATGCGCGCACGTGCGCGCACACACACACACACACACTCACACACACACACACACACACACACTCACTCACTCACTCACTCACTTGCACACAGCTCCCCAGCAAACCTATAATGAATGATAAACTTGCAGGCATGTTCTTGTTGACTCTCTCAGGCACAATGCAGCTGGTTGCAGCACGATTTTGGCCACTTGGCTGTGTTCAAACGCACCTGGCTGGATCACGCCTTTCATTACTTTATCATGGGGGTGATGGAGGTAATCACGCCGTGCTCTTATCCTCACCATCTGGCTCACTCACCCAAGTGACAACAATACCTAACTTCCTTTTTTAAAAAAAACAAAAAAACGAACAAAACAAAACAAAAAAACTCTTCTTTCTCATTGTGTGCCCTCTTTGGGACTATATATATGTATATATGTATGTACATATATGTCTCTCTCCTTCTCTCTTCCTCTCATTTCACCTTAACATCTTGTCTGTCGCTTGTCTGATGTGTTGAAGTGTCTGTCTGTAGCGAAGGTTCAGAATGAGTATGCATTCCTGTTCATTGCGTTTTGTCCACATTGCAAGGTCATCCAACTAGCATGGCTGAGCCAACTTCTTTTTTTTTTAATTTTTTTTTTTATCTTCCCTTTCCTTTTCTTCCCCCTTTTTTCTTCATTCTTTTTTTAAAACTGCCTTTTGGTCTTTGTTATGACTGTGCTATTACTTCAAACTTGGCGTTTGTGCTATAATTTGACTTTGTGGCCTGTTTGCTCTGACTTCTGTTTAACATTGTGTACAGACTTTGCTATTTGTTGGCATAATTTTGTGTTGTTTGTAATTTCAAGCTACTGACCACCTTATCATCTGTCTGTCTTTCTTACAATGCAATGACTTTTTTTGGCTGTATTGTCAGTGTTGTCAGCACTTTTTTACTCATCCAGCAAGCTTTTTGCCATCTCAAAACAGTTTCTGTGTGTGGAAAATATTTGATATTTGTATGGATTCTTACACTGTATGTTTATTATGTATTTTTTAATGTTTTTTCTCTATTCACATTGCCTTGGGTGGACGTGTCTTAATGTGCATGGATGTGCTGGCGTATTTGTTTGATGTTTTTTTTCTCTTTATGTTGTATATTTGTCATATTGATTGGAATTGGGGAGTACCGGTAGTTGACATTTTATATTACACAGTTTCAACAATGGTTTGAATTGAAAAAGCAAAATCAAACAGAAATAACTCATGAAAATTCTGAACGAAACCAACAATTGTCTAGCCAGTTTGTGTAAGAAGTGGTTTACCCTAATTATGGAATGTAATAAATTGATAGATAATTTTTCAGCTTCCATGATTTGATTCTGGTGATTTGACATTTTTTTCCATTTAATTTTTGTTAGAATTTTTGGTCATCTAAATTGGTTTATTTTGAAAATGACATGAAGTACGCAGCGATCGTTCATATCAGGTGTCCGTCAATTCAGTTCTAAAGTTGACTACTTTAGAGAATCCCTTTGTGTGGTCAAAAAAATTTCATGAAGACTTTTATAGTAAAGGTAACCAACAACTTTATCTACAAAGTTTTTAATCTGTTGTAAATTTCACTCTTTGTTCATTCATACTGTAATTTGAAGCACATAAGGTATATGATTGGTGTTTTCACTGTTTTTAATACCTCATGACTTGTACATGTATTGATCAATGCAACTGTCAGATCTTACACTCCAGGATCAATCCAGACTATTTAGTCTTGCTTATTCACTCTTTCACTTTAACTCTTTTACTCTGAAAGGACCAATGCTGGTAGGCTTGATTTGTTTTAAGATTCAGTCAGTCATTATTCGATAGCAAGAAAATATTGTAATTTCAAAATCTTTTTTTTTTTAAGTTTAAGGAATGGAGAAAGTAAAGTTAATTATAGCACCAGCACTGGTGTTGAGGTTTGCCCATTAATATTAATGCATCATTCCAGAAAACACCTCCATGTAGTTGTTTCAACTAATTTTCCTTTTCCAGTGTGAATTAATCTGCTGAATGAATGATATGATACAAACGTAACATAACTTAGTTTTTCGGGGTTGTCTGTACTTCGACTGTTGATAATATCTGTCTCTCTGAGTTTTGCATACTCTGGTGCATTCTTTCTTGTAGTTAATCATAATAACCAGATTCTATAAGAAAACTTATGGCAATTGAGGATCAAGACAATAGAAGAATTTCTATATGTATATGTAAAAGAGGTAATAATTTGTAGGATCTAAATTGCTTTTTTATTAATTTTTAAAAATTTC
>JBBPDF010323693.1:0-10000 GCA_037974715.1 Lomanotus vermiformis | reverse complement strand
ATAGACTTTAAAGCCTGTTTCGTTCTTTACTAACCCTAGGCTGCAATGGTGGAATACAATAGAACGAGCAAAGTCAAACATATGATCTCCAAAATAAGGAGAGATCCACGAAGCTTTGAAAGGTATGTTTTTTTGTGTTCTCTGAAAACACACACTCCCGAAAGAACTATGTATCTTATTTCATTGTTTATAGAGCAAAGAACCTATAAGTTGAAGCAATGAAATATTAAATTATACCTAACATTAAAATAAACAAATGAATCCCTACTGCCTCAGAGCCCTTCAATCCCTCCTCTCTCCTTTGAAACAAAGTAAGTTGTGAAAGAATGTAACTTTAAAAAATGTAAAGATAATTATGTCAACTCTGTTTCCATATTTTATTTACTTAAGCCCAAGAGCTTGTATATTTAGATAGTGATTTCTGAATTTTATTCTCATATGAAAAATCAATGAGAAACAATATTTGTAAGCAATATTTATGGATTTATTATTATTTCAGTGTTAATTCTCCTTTAGATTTTATCTAAGGAATAAAGCAAAGGATTACATTTTGTTAATATACTTAAATACATTTATTCACAGGTATCAACACAATCGTGATCTAGTGGCCTTTGTAAATCTTTTCTCTGACACATCTAAAGAATTGCCAAGGAGATGGGAGATGAAGTATGATCGTTCTGGGAAGGTTGGTTATTTTCACACTAAAATTTTGTGCTCATTTTACATTTTTGATCAGATTAACTTCATTATAAGCCAAAGTGTATGACTTTTTTTTAATCACTTAAAGCATTAAATGACTTGCTTTCTGCAATAGAAACTTTTATGAAATCTTTCAAGTTATTTCATCACAGTAAATTCTTTTCTTTCTTTTTTTAATCAACACCCATTTGGACAGTAGTTGATGTTAATTATTGATTACATTTTGGCCTTCCTTTCTCCTTTACATATTTTAAGATTTGTTCATTTAAAAAAAGCGAAAAATATTTGAATGTGTTTTATTTATGTCATTATGTATGAGCTTCTATATTGTATTCAAAGTATAATGGTGTGCAAGGATGTGTGACTTTTGGTGCCAAGGCACCACCATTTGTTTCCTGCATGATAAACCATGAATTTATGTTGCCTTGTGTTATAAAAAAATAACACTGTTGTTTTCATTTTTAAATAATTTACTGCCTTTTGATTTTCGCTCGACATCATTGCACCATTAGATTTGGGTTCTGCATCCTTTTAGATGATGTTTTTAAGCTCATATCTTGGCACCCCTGGACCAATTTTCAGTTGTATAGTAAATATATTGTGATCTTTTTTTTTCTTTTTTTTATATATAAGTTTATATAGTATTCTGTTTTTTTTTTATTCTTTCTCATTTGTTTTGCAGGCTTTCTTTATTGATCATGTTTTGCGTGCAACCACATTTATGGATCCTCGGTTGCCGACTGATGTTCCTCTCATCAACCCTGACTTTCTTCAAAATCCAGCTCCACGGCTTCGAACCTCTTTTCGAACACCAACAGAAAGTTCTCAGTTGGATGTGGTATGTGTGGAAAGTGATTCTTTAGAGTATGATTTTGTTTTAAACTTGTAACATATCAACTCGTAGAAGCCATTATATGAGAAATCTTAACTTGAAATGTAGTGAGTGTTATGAACCTTATGGGATCTTCTTACAGTAGAATATTTAACAAAAATTCATAAAGTGTTATCTAAATTTTGTTGAGAATTTTTTTTTTTCACATGATTCTCAACGACATATGAAATGCTCTTCCACCAACCTGCCATACCATAATTAAGGATCATATTAAATATTTTCGTTACTTTAGTGACATGATTTTATGCATTGAAATCTATCAAGTTTATTGTAAAAAAGCAATCATCAATGTAAAAATTGATGCAGATTCTAATAATTCAGTCAAAATTGATTAATTTTAAAAACACTAGCTAATTAAATGGATTTGTTTACTTTCAGCCTGTCCCACCTCCACGGCAGCCAATTACAGAAAACACATCCTCAATACCCACAGGTGAATTATCACATCAAGAGTCACTTATAATATTTTTTTATGATAGAAAAAAGATTTATACACATAATAAGAATGTAAAAAATCTTAAGCTGGGAAATAAGAGAAAAAGTATCCCCTCAATTGACCTTGAGATTTGTGTCAGTAACAATGTTATCTTTTTCTCTGATTTTCTTTTTCCTTTGTGGCATTCACAAGGTTTTGATGTATTAAATGAACAATAATTTACTTCGTCTTATATGAGACTGAAAACAAGATAAAAATATGATGATTGTTTTGATGATGAGTATATAGACATTTTTTGACTGGCATTCTCTGTTTGTTTTGTTTTCCTGGTATCCTTCAGTTATTCCTGTGTTGGGCCTGATTAGGCTTAGATGTAGTTTCTCTCCTAGTTTAGTTTTCATTTCCATGGTTATGTTTTCATTAACCCATTGACCCCCGTCATCATGCATGTGCGATTTTTTAAAATTTACGATATACTGCAATCATCGCACATGTGCGATTTTAGTATTGTCGGCTCTGTAACTTTAAGCAGTCCCAAGTAATATCGCTAATATGCAATTACGGTACCAACCATTTTATTCTTCTTTCATTTCCTTCAAGCCCAAACTCTTTTGAGCGAGAACTTTTTTTTTGGTGAATTATTTAGTGTCAGCAACTAGAGCCAGTTCCTATCACTGATTTTGAAACCATGTTCGACAAATCGAAAGTACTCTTTACATCAGTATACTGCAAAATCTTGCTCAAACCATTGTTTGTCAGTTCATAACTTCTTATGTTTATTTTGTACAATTTTCTTCAGATGTGTTTATTTTGTACAATTTGTATGGTTTCAAGGTTTTATATGTGTGTGATCCATGAATTCTAAAAAGATTTTTTTGACCCCATTCACATCACTGTCAACTGAAAATGACAAAAAATAGACTCCTTATTTTTTTGGTACTATAAACTTGAATCAATTATGCATAACATGTCCAAAAATGGAGAGAAAATTGCAATAAATAAATAAAAATTATGACAATTTTTTAAAATGTATGATTTGGCCGGAACCAGATGATACATCAGTCCTTTGATTACATTAGTGAGCTAATAAAAAGAAGCTCTTGACATCTTTGTGATTTTTTTTTTTTTTTCAAGTTGAAAAATACCAACCTCTTTGTTCATTTTTTAAGAAAAGATTCATAAGAACGAATTGCCATCTTTCTTTTTTTTTTTTTTTTTACCAGGAAGAGCAAGAAAGAATTCAAGAAGCCTTGAAAAAGAAGGAAGAGCAAATAAAGGAACAGTTATCACAGGAAAGAAAAAAGCTAGAAAAGAAAGAACTTAATAATTTGTCACCGGACAGACCACCGTAAGTTTTTAAACTGTCGTTGTGTTTTTGTGTACATCTGATGAGGAAGACCTGCTGTAGATGGCAGGGGCTTAGTGGTTTGGCTTTCATGCTCAAAATTGTGTCCTATAAGTGTGAACTCCACAGGCAATGCTAGATTTGATATATCTACAGGAAGGACTTTTTCAGGGAGTTAGTATGTCCAGACTTTCTTTTTGGATTAATGGATACCATTTGATAAAAGAAGGGGTGGTAGAGAGAGCTTGCTAATTTTTCCTTGTCCGTGCTGTGGAAGTTTTGATTGATCAATTTAGTTCTCATTTGACTGTAAAACTGAAACAACACGTATAGTATACCTGTCCAAAGCTGGTATAAGATGCTTGCTACCTCCAGCTCAAGCATGCATACCAGAACTTGAATGTTTAAAAATGCCATACATGTTATATCAAGGAAATCATACTATTCTTTGGTTTGAAGTTAACAATTTTGAGTGGTCATAAATGTGTATTTCCTTGGTTTTCTTCCGTCTTAGTCTGGTTTATATTTGTTTGACAATGGTCTTGTTGCCTGCGAAATGGGCCTTGCAGGGGGTTCCTGTTTTCATTTAATTGTTTTTTCTTTCAGGGGGGATGGTCCTGATGGGAAAAGTGAAGAAAATGGCTCAAAGCCCATAGAGGTTGCCAAGCCTGATGTCAAACAAGAATTGACTGAAAATCAAGTGACAGAGTATGTTCTGCAAATATTGATGATATTTCCATCCTTACATATTGATTTTTGCAAATATTGATAATATTCCCATCCTAACATATTTATGTTTTCAAATATGTATAATATTGCTGTATTAACTTATTGATGTTTTTTAACATGCCTTTCTTTTTTTCAGCAGTAATAGTTTTTTTTTACACCGTTATGGGCCATTACATACATGTTTGTTGTTTTTTTTCGGGCAGTAATAGTTTTTTTTTTACACCGCAATGGGCCTTTACATACACGCCTCTTTTTTTTTTTCAGCAGTAATAGTTTTTTTTTTTGACAACAATGGGCCATTACATTGCAAAGTATGGCTGGCAGACAGGAATATGTAGCCCTCAACTACTTCATTTAAAAAAAAAATAAAAAAAATCATAAGATGTATGAATGATGTACAATTTCCATTCATACACACTCATACATGTCATTAGAAGAAATAATTCAAGCAAGTGAAGAAAATTACTTTGTTTCATGGATGTTTTCCTTTCTTATTTCAGAGATGCTAAAGTAAAAGAAGAGGATAAGGAGCCAGCAGTAAGAAAAAAGTCACCCACAAAGGACTCAAAGGACAAAGAAAGGGACAAAACTCCTGAAAAGAAACGAGATGATAAAGAAAAAGATAGGAAAAAGTCATCAAGAGGGGTTGAGAAACGCTACAGTCGATCCCGAACCCCTGATAGACATCGCCATGATAGAGACAGAGATAGGGATAGGCAAGTAGAGATATTTAAACATTATGTAGAGATTTTTCTCTACAAATATGCCTCTTTTCACAATTGCATCTGGAGATTGCTTTTTGCATTTATTTATTTTATTTCAATTGTGTACTTATGATGTTTTGGAAAAGGAAAAGATGTACAGGTGGGATCAGGTTTCTCTTACACAATTCTGTCAAATCTTTCTTCCTTCTTGTCTTAGTCAATCCCGCATCATTAAACATCATTGACGATTTCAAGTTTAGCTGATTAAGAGTCAGCTAAGGTTTATTTACGAATCCTCTTGATTAGGTTCACTTCATTATAATGGTCTTTGACTGAATGTGTGAATAGAAATAAATTAGGCAGTTTCACTTTCTTCATATCAAGCTGTCTAAATCCAAGTCAGTGTTTACCAAAGACGACTCAGCTTTCTTGAAGTCAAAGGAATAGTTTCTTTCCAGCTCCTTGACATTGTAATGAAGTCATTTATGTTTTGTGATCCTCATCACAAGTGACCACAGTGATGTTGTTACACATTGATTGAGTGTGATGCCATTTCAGTAACTACTTGAACAGAGTTGTTCACATTCTTGCTGTGGCCTCTTGTGAAAGAGGTGTGCTTTAATTTTATCGATTGATTGATAGCGAGCCAAAGCCTGGTAAAAAAAATTCTATATTTGTTTTGTCTTTCACACGAGTCTGAGGAGAGTGCTACTTTCTTTACATTCCTTCCTAATGCCTTCCCTGAAACACTGTAAATACAGGATATAATTTCGTTGGAACCGTTCCAATAAGATTCTCATTCCAAAAATTGCATTTGGCATTCCCCGATCTGAGCTCATACCATGTCAGGTTGTAGATGCAAAGCTCTCATTTGTAGTTCCAGAATGAGACATTGAATTTTGGTGTGGTGAGGACCTCCCCTGAATCAAAATTAAATCATGTTTCGAAGGTATTGTATAGCCAACTCATTTCTTCTTCGTATTCTTTTCATCTGTGACAGTCTTGTGATCAGCAAGTTGATGTTTAGATTGTGATCTTTCTCAGAAGAATTTTCAAATTTGAGGCATAGGTCACAGAAGTCCTTTAAGGGCCTGATAGAGGACATCCCAACACTTCTGTTTTGCTTCTTTTTTTTTTTTTTCTTTTTTTTTTTTTTGGTAGAGTCTGTGTGTCATAGAAACATCCAGGTGAGGTCCAAGATACTGCCCCTGGATCATTTTGTGACAATAGTGACTTAATCGCCGAAAATGCTTCCATATTGTGATGGATGACTTGCTTTTTGGTTTTTAATTTCTTCGTACTCGGGATTTGGTATGAACTTGTGTAAAGTAATGATGACCATAATTTGATCAGTGATATACAAAGTCTGTTAGAAACAAACTCGTTCCAATTTTTGTGGATCCTCTCCCAGAAAGAGTCATTGAAATGTATTTTTTAGTCAGCTGTTTTCCTTTTCATGTGTTTCCATTTCAAATCATACATACAATTTTATAAACTTTCTGTTTTCAACAAATCTTCCTAACTCCCAAAACTGGTCAAACAACGCTTCCCTCTCATCTTTGCAGGAATTGTCATGACCATTTCTTGATGGATTTCATTTCCTATCCTGATTTGATCATTCAAAGTTTCGAAGTCCATTACGACTAACTTCTGCCCACAGTTAACCACTTTCTTCATTTTGTTTCTCTCCCAGTTGTCAGGATTGCGCTTTCTTTTCCTTCCTCATTTGGTAGGGATGGGTGTGGTCAAAAGATCAAGATTCGGAAGAATTGTCTGAGCAGATACCTAAATCATCAGTGGCTTCTTTATTCTCTTTGATTCTATCAAACCACTTGCATTACTGTCAATGGCACTCTCATTTGAGTCTATATTAACGATATTTATAGCATCAACAATTGTTCTCACTTGCTAAAACATTTTCTGAATAACAATCATATACTTCTTATACTAGTTTAGTATTGTCAACCCCGCACTTTAACACACCGTGGGTGGTGATGTAAGCACTTTCCTTTTTGTCCCCTTTTCCGCTGCAAATGTATGCAGCTCACCAGCCCCTCTCTTATATCCCATTTCCTTCCTCCTTACATGCACGATTATACACGATTGAGAATTCTTGTTTTTGATGTAAACGTTGCACATCCTATTACAATACCATTGGATTCAAAACTATTGTAATTGGAGATACTATACTTTACAATCATCAAGACACAATATTTCATACCGTAATAACCGTACACTCCTTAACACTGTAGTTTCACTGTTTGGACACACTGCACCTCTGTGTAAAGTAAGACATATATGTCTCAAGACACCATAGTTTACCTTCTTATCTTTGAGTGTGTTTTACCTTTTTTTTTCTTATCAGCCACAGGGTGCCTTGGGGGCAAAGGGGTCGTTACAGTCCACCTCGTCGCCGATCGCCAAGGCGCTCAAGGTCACCTAAAAGACGGGCATCACCTCCTAGGAGAAGATCTCCCAGGCGCTCACCATCTCCCAAAAAGAGGTCTAGGTCTCCAAGAAAAAGCAGTACCAAAAAGAGGGAACCGTACGTTCTTAAATTTTATGTTAATTTTAGTTTGATTTACTGTTTTCACTTTTCTAATGTATCTTTCTCTTGGTGGGGATGAGTTTGATTCAAATGGTTTAACCTGACGTTTAGAGTTAATCCAAACTTGATGGACAGAACTTGGTAAATTGTAAAGAAACAAGATTGACTTCCTAATGTATGAATCAGGGCGTTTGCTTCTGATCAGTCAGTCATAAAGGTCTCGCCTTTTTCATTCTGATGAAAGGGCATCCTGAGTATATGTGTAAATCCCGACAATTTTGATCTACCCCTGCATATTTTTGTTAACTCCATGTAACCTTTAAAGAAAACTGCTCTTCCAAAACTAATGTATGTTTTTTCTACCATATTTTTTACAGTTCCAGTAGTGAAAGCAGTTCAAGCGATTCTGAAGATGATGAAAAGTCTGCAGTAAGTGCATCAAATCAGCTAAAAAAAGTTTACCATCATTTGTTTTTACAAAACCTGTACTACCCATTATGACTTATTACAGACATTAAAAATAAAGGGGTAATTAAGATTTTGATTTAGACAGACTACTGGAAGTGTGTCAACAAGGAGTGGACAAGAGTTTCCCTTTCTTTTTTTTTTTTCACGGAATTAGATACTCCAGTTTTAAGACAAGCAGTGGATTTATGGAAAGAAGCCAGTAAGCCTGCTTCTACTGATTTTTCAATCTTTGTTAATGATTTTGAAAAAGAAATGTGATTAATGAGTCTGATCTTGAATTGGATTTGTAGGAGGATGCAGTCTGAAGACAAAGTATAAATTTCGTTTGTTTTTCAGTCAGTGTATTTTTTCTACGATGTGCATACAGATACATAAACTTTGGCTCATTTGAAACGTTATTTATTTACTGGTATTGTGTTACATTTGTATTTGGTTGAAGTTGAGTCAGAGTTGTCTGTGAGTATTTATGAAAAATATGTATTTGGATCCATGATGAGAGTTAACTCCCTTCTCAATGTCAATGCCCTATGGAATTTGTAGTCAATGTTGTCAATTTGATTTGATGTTCTATGTTCATATTGGGCTGGGCTCTTGTCATAGTTTTTGCTTGTGCAATTAATTGGTACTTTTTTCCAGTTTAAAATATTTGTTTTATATTATACCCTGAGGTCAGCAGAAGGGGTGTCATTTTCTGCTTGCTGAGAATTACCTGTTCTATTATTTTCCCCCAGAAGGAAGATACATCTCCAGATAAGGGAGGAATCCAACAAAGAAGAAACTACAGAAGACATGAAGAGGACAGTGCAAAGGAATCTTCCTCTGAGGACGACTCATCTAACGAAAAGAATCGCAGGCCTCCACCCTCAACAAGTAAGTTGTGTTCAATATCTGTAGTTACATTTTGCAGACAGATACATACAAACATCTTTATACCGCCAACTTTGGGGCAAAAAAAAAAGGTTTGGCATTATAATGAATCAAGAATAAGGGAGGTCACCATTGCATGAAGTGTGAAGTCAGGTGTCATCACAAAGACACACAAGCATATAACATACCTTCTGATAGATAGTGAATATAAGCTCTTCTTAAGGGGAAATATGGCACTTGGAATGGACCATTTTTGGGTCAGGTCATCGAAATTGAGATTTTAAGATATTTGTCAAATTGAACTTATTAGCTTCCATTTGAAAGTATTCCTGTCGGAAATTCAGTCAATTTCCTGTAAGAAACGGTCTTTGAAAGCATCAGGTACCTTCATTTTGACTAAAAATTTTAAGAAAATAAGCCTGTTTTGATTACATTCTTCGCCTTGTAAACTCAACACCCCTACAAAAAATGGACTCGTCTTACACCGTATGAAAGCCTAATGCTTCCTCCCTCCCTTGACGTTGATATAACACTGCGAGCATGGTCCGTTTAGTGTACATTCATTATAATATTCATGAGAGTCACAAGAAGCCCACTTCCATTTATGGGCATCATATACTATGCATACAATACTAGTACTACGGAAACTCATGAAGGCGGCTATTGGGGTCAACAGCCCCTCCCGTCAACCAATCAGCGTCCCCTGTACTTCACAGCGGACCCGTTTCCCATGCACTCGCACTAATCGGGATCTACGTGTCTGTGTTCTGTTTACATTGTGACGTCACACTGAGTGTTTATTTGTGATAATGCTTTCTTGAAATATGACTTCTTTTGCATATTTTATGAATTGTCAGTAAGTAAAGACAATAAGACTTTGAGAACTAGCAGATGCAAGAGCTGGGTACGTATATGGTGAAGAAATTGCCCCAAAACACTGTTTTTGGATGAGAGATTGTGCTTTTTAGTCTTTTTTCTTGTTTTTCTCAAAACTTCATTTTTCGTCACTCAAGGGCGTGTTTTTCATACTCTAATAATCACACTGGGTTGAAACTTCACAGTTCTGATCCCTTCATCTATATCTTCGTTTTGTCTGATCGCTTTTCAGTTAATTAAAAAAAAATTTTTATGAATTTTTTTTGTGGAAAAAAAGCATAATTTTGCTATAGCTTGTATATACCATTCAAATAAATTCATAAAAACCATACTATTTAATATTTCGAAAAAGTAATCAGACAAATCTGAGAGAAAGGTGGAGTGAATGTTATGTTAAATTTCTAGACAAATTGACTGTATAGGGCTTGATAAAAAT
>JBBPDF010322589.1:0-11366 GCA_037974715.1 Lomanotus vermiformis | reverse complement strand
AATAACCCAAATTACGGATAAAATGGACTTACTGATTTTTACATGTATGATGTATGATAGCAACATATTTCAAAGCCATATTGGTCCACATCAGAGTAAAGATGAGGAAGAAAAGGTAAATGTTAGAGTTTCATATTCACCATCCCATAAACATAAATCATAAAACTAACACAAATTAACAGAAAGTGCTCGTCAATGTTTCGTTTCATGTCTTGATGTTTAAGGAAAGAAATAAAAGAAAAAAAGACAGGACTTTAAGGAGCTTTTTTATTTAAGATAGTCACATTATTATACCCAAATTTCAAGAAGTTGAGTTTGATATGTATTCATCATTCATTTGTTAATATTTTTTCAATGAAAATCTCAAAAGTGGCATAGCACAAAATTGACATCATGTCAAGACCTACAAATATATCAAAATATTAAAAACCATATAAGCTTTCACCTAATTTTATTTGAAAATATTCTAGGCAAGATTATCACAATAAGAGCAAAATATTTGAAAAATAGAGGGCCGCAACATATACATATGTTATGTATGAGATTCAATTTGACAAAATCAGTCTTCAAAAGAGTCGATGTATGTAGGTTATAAAGAATGAAATAATTTGCTCAATTTTTTTATTTATTTATTTTCTCTTTTTTTTATAAACTCAGATTTAGTAGCATTGATACGAAAATTCAAAGATGATTTCTGCCAGCTCTTAATACAAACATATTTGTTGCATAGGCAGACATGGCATGGCAAAAAGCTGGGCATGTAACAAACATCACAACACTGAGGGCATCTAATGGTCTAATTCCATAACACAGTGAAAAGCAGTCTAGCTTGAAGGAATCATATTCTAATTGGTCAAATTCAACTTTATAGTCTGTTAATGCTGGTAATAAATGAAGAGAAAAGAGTCATTTAGGTTTCAGGTAAAAATTTAAAATGAAACCTACAGCTGTTACTTAGTCATATAGATGGAAAGGGGTTGCAAAAGTTGCAAACTAAAGAAATCCCTAATTTTTGATGGTTTTGTCTGAACAAGATAAAAGAAACTCCAATTGCATTTGTTGTTTGGCCTGTCAACATTATTGCCGTGAAGCTGAGACGGTCTTACATTTTTCGGTATCAAATGCCACAGCTTACCTTCCTTCACAATACAAAACTTCAGACAGAGAAAGGACTAGACAAAAAAAGGATAAAAGAAGCTGAAGAAGGGAAGTTAAAGAGTCAATAAATTTAAAGATTAATCTAGCTATTGCCATGAAGCTGACCAGAACTCGCAATGTTTGAATGGGTAAAAAAAAAACTAAAAAAAAAAAGCCCAAAAACAAAGAGGAACCCTGTCCCCCTCCCCCCCCCCCCCCCCCCCCCAAAAAAAAAAAGCTCTCAAAAATCCTCTTTGGAGATGGTGTGATCCATCTACATATCTGAATCCAGGTAGACCACTTGGTAGTCATCCTCAGGGGCCAAGTCAAACCTGGAATGGAGACAAACCAAGGAATTTTTTAACTTATTTTTTTTATTTCTTAAGGAGGGAGAACTAGTCATCATTCTATAAGAAGCAATGAGTGATCTTGAGGTAGTATGAGCAAAAAAAAAAAAAAAAAGAAAAAGAAAAAGAAAAAAAAAAGCTCGCTCTTTAAAACAAAGGGTAAGAAAGAAAAAAAATCTTTCAGCAAACTATAGTAATAGTAACCATCGATAGACTGAAGATTTTTCTGGCTCTGTAAATGACCTGTCATTCTTCCAAAATCTGTCTCTGTCGCTATGACAGGTGCAACGGCCAGGCCTTGGAAAGAGTTCTTGGGTCTTGCATAGGCAGGCAAGTGAAAAGTGAGAGATTGTTATGGTGCCAAATTATAATATTAAATATTTTTTGTTCCCCTCTCCCTTTTATTTGGCTTTATTGTGACTGCATGTTGTGATATGTGTGTGTGGATGAATGTAAGTGTTGCTAGAAAATTATGTCTCTTAATATCAGATTATCATTTTCAAGTTCTTGCTATTCCTGATCTCTGGATCTTTTTCCTATAGAGAGATAAGAAAAATGGGAATTTGAGTCCTATTACTAAACTTTCTTTATTTCCCATGCCGCTAAACATGAATAACAAATACATTAGCTGTGATAGATATGGTCAGAGTGCTTGAGATATAAAGTGTTTTAAGGAAGATTCAATATACAAGTATGTGAGCATTTTTTTCTCTTTGTTTTGAAGTTGCTTTTTTGTTTTGTTACTTTTTTTTTTTTTTTTTTTTTTCAAAAAATTTGATTTTAAAGATATGATTTTCTTAGATGATTAAAGAAAGTAAAACACTGCTGTATCTCGTGAAAACAAAACCAGTGGCTGACAGGAGTGTTCAAACAGAAAAAAAGAAAAAAAGAGAGAGAGGTAGAAAAATCCTGCTTACCATTCAGTGACTGCCTTTCCAGTGTCCATTTTGCTGAGGTCAAGGACAACGATGCCCATTAGAGACTTGGACGATGAGAACATGCCGACCTCATTCTTAATGCTGATTTCCAACCTACGAGACGACAGTTCTTCTTGGGGTACAGCATATTCAAATCTGGATGAACAAGAAAATGAATAATGATAAAATATTGAAACAGACATGTTGTAGACAGGCAAAACATCAGTTGAATGCAGTGATGATCAACATACAAGTCTAATACATTGTTATTTACGTTTAATCTAGAACGTAATCTAGCAAAAGCGGGTTTATGTAGTCCGGGTTTATGTAGTCTTGTTTTAATAATCATTAATAACACTCCCAAAATACTTCTGTTTAAAAAGTAAAAACTATTCAAAACTATGATTTTTCATTTCTCTCTTCTTTTTTTTATCACCACAATATTTTTCTTTCTTCTCTAAAATTAAATAGAAAAAAAAAAGTGGGGAAAAACAATACAAAGCATCAAACAAACCCAACATAATACGAAAAAGACATAAACAAGTAAGAACGTAACACACTGTAAACTAAATTAACCCACGTTTCATCAAAAACAGGATTCAAGTTGTCCTTAATGACTTTGGTCTTGCGTTTGGATGAGCTGCCCTTGTCAGGCAGTAGGTACATTTTGATGTACGGGTCAGCCAAGCCCTTGCTGTCAGACTCTTGGGGTTGCAAATTGCTGGAAATATATTTGGCCAGAAAATAGATTGAGGATGGATGGATGGATGGATGGAATGTTAATGTTACCACGATTTGATGTGATATGACGCATTATGGTGGTCTTGGCCAAAATGTAGAAAGGAAGTGTTTTCGAGTTATCTTTTTTTAATATCCTGATAAACTAGAAACTTCATGCTTTCATTGAACACATTACTTTTATTTATAAGAACATGTGATCCTGCAGGGTTTACAGGGACATGAAATGATGAAAAGTATATTCTCTGTAGCATTGGAAATTACATCTTATTTAAACATGAACTTAACTACCACAAAAATTCAAAAGATGGATAATAAGTAATGAATAAATAACTTTTGAAATTTGTCACAATCAACCATAATGAGTTTTCCCTTCTACTTTTGCTTTGAAATTTTTTTAAAGGCTTAATATTTCCATGTTTTTATCAAGTTATTCACAAAATCAACTCTGACAAGTATATATTAAGATTTAATAGACGATCCCAAAATGTAAAAAAATACTTTATTTGACCAACAACAAAAAAATATCATACTAAACGGAACCTTCATTTTGCCATGGCAGTAGAAACGAAGACTAAATTTTTAATTCATAAGAGCTCTTTTTTATTCATTTTTAAGAATGATATGTAAGCATTGAGCTAAAAGTAAAAGTCCTTACACGCATTTGTGCACCACTACCACGAGTGTCTTCCTCTGTGAAGTGTAACGGAAGGTCATCTGGATTCGCCCCAGTCCATGCTCTCCAGCTGGGTTGACGCTGTGAACAGTAAACAATATAGGTGAGAGTGGTCAAAATGCAAATGTTGGTAAATACCTTTAAAAGGGACAATAGAGATCAAAAACATGCTTGGTACGCTACCATGCTATCTCCATTTTACATACTGGTCATTACTTTAAAAAATTCTGATACCAAAGTATGTATTGAAAATATCAGTGATATATACCTACAAAATGTAATGTTAATAAAAAATAAAGCTCAATTGCAAACAATTGCAAAAGACCAAAATTGTCAACTATCAGACAGTCATTCCTGATTCATAAGCGTTTACATCCATGAAAGTACCAAAACTCAACATAATTTTCTTTTCCTACTTAACATGACTTCAGCTGCAAAAGTTAAGGGAACAGGAATTATTTTTGGGTCATCTAGAAACGGTGGAAAGAGAGATTAAATAAACAACAAAGGTGGACATGAAGAGAGGTCTGAAAGAGAGCAGAAGATAGGGATCTTTGGCATTCTTATGTGTCAGCCTCATGTGTCCCTGCACACAACAGAGGATAACAAACAAAACAAAACATCTAGAATCTAGGGCTCTATGTTTTGGATCCAATTTGTTGTTACAATTATTCCAGCCCTTTCCTAAAACATATCTATTCTGTTGCTATGTGTGTGACATAGCATAAATGTCCGCAATTCATTACTCTCAGTTAATTTCTTAATTTTTTTTTTTCATTCTTTGAAGTGTTAAGCCTTTGTACTGTTATTTTTTTCATTCTTTGAAGTAGTGAAGCATTATATGTAAGTAATAAATTACAGAATGGTATGTAAGACCTTAAATTCTGAAGGAAAAAAACATTTTACAATAAATAAATCAAGCTAAGAGACTAGAATCAATCACTTCACTTGTCTCATTCATGTTGGATCAAATTTTCACAGGGTCAAACATATGTATGTAAAATATATATATATATATATATATAGACACACACTCACACACATATGCACACACACATACACACAAATACACACACACACACACTAACACACACATTTTGAGCAAAAATGAGTAAAAAGTAAAAAGACATTACCTTTGTGATTTCCGCTGTCGCACACCAGAGTCCTGTTCAGCAACTTTGGAAGGGATCATTACCTCTTCTTTGGGAGTCGCTTTAGGGGTTTTACTCCCTTTGTCGCCACTTGTGGCTGCAGCAGCAGCAGCAGCAGGAGTTCCACTGCTGCTACCGCCCTCACTCTCTGCTTTAGCAGCTGGCTTTGCTGTCCCCTTCGCTGGGTCGACAGATGAACTCTGTTCTGCTTCCTCTTCCTCCTCATCAATCAAATCCTCCTCTTCCATCCACTCTGGGTTGGCTGTAGGGGTCAGTATCTGTTGGTTAATTTGTATATTGATGATATGAAATCAAAACTGGGCTTGAAATTTGCAGTGAAATACTTTTGAAGTTAAAGTTGAAATTGACCAATAAAGTGCTTGAGGCCTTTCAGGCCTGTTCATCATCTCTGTATGCGGGCAGAAGATTGAGACTAATAGAGTGTGGCATTGTACATTGTCAGCAAATTTTACAAGTGAAGGTCTAATCTCGATCTGAAACAATTCACTGATGGTGTTGTGACTACGTTGTTGGGAAGGTTATTCCATACATTTTTTTCCTTCTTCCTCTCCTCCATATTAACAGATCCATCCTAAACATAGAAATGATAGCTATGGGTCTGCTTCATCTGTAGTTCTATTCCAAGTAGAGTCTTGATGCCAGGTCTTCAGGGATGAGATTGAATGCAACAAAACAATAATCTATGTGCTATGACGTACAGCAAAATCAGAACCTCAGAAAAGTAGACACCAATTTATGAATACTGACAGATTTGTGCAATTTTCTATTTCCTTTTAAAAAAAAAAAAAAAAGGGTTAATCGAAATGTTTGGGATACAATAAAGTGAACATTCTTTTGATATCTGCTGAACTCTAAAAATTAAAATGTAGGCAGTGTACCCTGGGATCAAAGAGATCTGTTTGTATTGTAACCTCAAAGTGATTGAATCAACAAAAATATACTTTTCTATCTTTTTATATCATTTTTATAATGAAAACCCTTATAATATAAAATTTGAGGCACAGAGAATAGTTTGGATTACAACAATTTGATTTACATCAGTTAATGTTATAAGGAGTTAGAGAGTTGTTTACACTGAAACATCAAAACTTCCTTAAATAAAGACTTCAATATCTCTTATGAAATCAAAATTCACAGTTTATGTAAAATCCAAACCATGTTTAATATTCATTTCCCTTTGAAGCAGACACAAAGTGAGTAAATAAAATCGATTATCAGTTGCCAGTGTGAGAAACTTATAAGAATGAAAAATGAATTTAAAATCCTTTAGAATTCATTGGAAAAATTACCCTCAAGCTAAGTCTCATGTTGATGTAGCTATCAGGTTCAACAGATTTGATGGTGAATTTCTGGTCCATAACCATATCTTCGGCTGACAGCAGTTCTCTCAGTTTGACAGCAGTGGTGCCGCAAACCTTCTTAGACTTGGTGTCCTTGATCTGTGGACACGAGGCAAATGTAATCTTATTTCTTCAAAAGAGTACAATTCATTTTCAATTCTATTAAGAACTTACTTGTTTCATTACAATTAACATTTCACAAAAATCATTTTGTGCTCACCATGAGTTTTTAAAACAAGGATCGGCACTTCAGTACAAACCTACATACATTCCTTTTAATAAAAAAAAATAAAAAAATTATTTTCTTTTTAATGTTCATTCAATAATAAGAAATATCGTTTGAATAATTTTCTTATTCATCCAATTCATTTATTATACTGTTTCAAAATTTTGTATAAATAAGGTTTGCCTCTGAACAAAATGTACAGTGATGAACAGATTGTAATAATTGGATGATTTAAATATTATTCTTATCTCACTTATCATGTGCAATCATAATGAACATGATAATGATGACATGTGCAACTCCAACCCTTTTCCCACTCTACCTCCTATTCCTCCTCCATCTCCTCCAAATATACAACTTTTATTTTATCTTAATTTCCAAGACACATTTGTGTCCATGAACCCACGGTCAACCATGTGTCAATACAACGTCAAAAACTCAATAAAAGCTGATAAAATGAATACTTTTTCAGTTTCCTAAAAATCGGTATTAGGAATACTAAAATATCCATGTCTTTTACACAGAATAATAATCTAAAAAAGATTAATGGGAAAAAAAAGACATGGGAGAGAACTCCACTAGCAGGAAAGAAGTCAGATGTCAGTCTCAAAAATGGTACCTAATGGTTGATAGGAAAAATACTAAAATATCTATACTTACTTCAACTTCAAGATTCTGGAAGTTTGGGTTGTGAATCATGAAACGGAAATGCTCCTCCCAACGAGGTTCAATGGTGTTTGGTTTAACCGTACTCTCTTGAGTCTGTTGGCCGACATTCAAAATCACCTGAGGTGACGGCTCCACAAGAGATTTTTTACCTCTCTGAGAAAAAGAGAATGTGAGAAAAGATATGATGAAGCTCCTTGGGACTATTTCCTGCTCCAATGACATCCACGTCAAGAAGTAAAATGGAAAGAACTATTTGACAGGGGTGAAAAATAACAGTGTATTAAGTATATTGAAACATTGAGCAATATATATGCAACAATTATCTTTTCATCTTTTTACCATATACATTAATTTTAAAGCTCTTACAATACAAAGAAAAGAAGAACTAAATGCATTAGGTATCTTTGCGTTTTCAGACATTTCATGAAATAATACAAAAAGACAGCTAAAATGTTCAGGATTTATGAAAGATGACCAGAAGAAGTCTGATCAGATTGCAGATTTTATGGCTAAGAAAACATGAACGAGAAGGAAACAAATACTTGAAATGGCAAAAACAAATGCTACTTTGATGGGAACACATCTGACAGTAGGAATGTAGCAAAACATAGCAATTATTTTCTTCCAAATGTTAATTGCAAACAGAAATAACTTATATAAAAAGAAAAGAACAGAAAACTAAACATAAACTTCAAATAACTTTTTATTAAAATTCTTCTACCCTTTCCGAATTTATTCAAAACTTTTTAAAGAGAAATGCATAATTAAATCATCAAAACATTAAACACTGTTCTTTAAGTTGTCTGATCTCAACTAGGTACAGGTTTCTTCATGCCATAAACTACATTTATATTTCACACTCATAAATTCTTGATATATTTAATGGTAGGTTTTAAAATTGATATTTATTTACATTTAATGATCTATCACCTTCCAAAGAGTGTTAACTGACGTTACACTTACAGGGCCTCCTCACATATACGTCTTCAAAAGAACTATTTTATTGCATCAACAACACTTTGATACAGGATGAATATAAAAAGATAGGGAAAAGATAGTTTCATTGTGGAATGCACACTCTTTTCTAGCATCACAATATCAATATCCAATGGAGACTGTCTGGTGATATTGCATAACTGTAATGCTACATGTTGTATTTAAATTGTCATTCTGGTGTAAAAGTCCGAACATGACTGTAAAAAGGTACATTTGAAAATCAAAGAAACAATAAAATGAATCAACGAGAGAAAAACTGAAAAATGTAAAAATCAAACTTTTTTTATTTTGGAGCGGTTACTATGGCCATGTAACAAAACTAAAATACTCCACAGAGTTCATTCACTGACCATAACTGGCCAAGTTGCTCTGAACCTAACTTTACACCCACCTCATCTAAACACGAGGTTACACGACCAGTTTGTCACTGTGTTTAGCGTGGATTAGTGAGAGGCTAAATGACCAAAATACATGGATCAGTGAGAGGCTACATGGCCAAAATACACACTCCATGTTTATTTCACATTGTCTATTATGTCCTTCTTCACAGGTTTACAACACTTTCCAACACGACCAACTGATTTTTTCAAACAGTTTCCAGCCTCTGTAACAAACTAAGAAAGAGGAAGCAAACAATTACTGAGAAGAGCAATGCACTGTATGTAATGAACTAAGAGTCATTCAAACACCAAAACAAGGAGGCCACTTAATCAATCATATGCTCTTGGTATGTCATATTCCCCAAGCTTTCAAAGGTCTAACCTCAACATAAAGGGTGTCTATTAAGCTTCTATGCAATGGTAACTTAAAATACCTATAATCAGTCTTCCTTCTTATACCCATAAACTGTCAAAAACCTTTGTGACACCTTTACAATGTTACCTTCTAATACCCATAAACTGTCAAAAACGTTTATGTGACACATTTACGTTACCATCTAATACCCATAAACTGTCAAAAACCTTTATGTGACACATTTACAATTTTATTTTCTAATACCTATAAAATGTCAAAAACCTTTATAGGACACCTTTAAAAGTTTACTTTCTAACACCTACAAACTGTCAAAATCCTTTTTGTGACACTTCTTTACAATGTTACCTTCTAATACCTACAAAATATCATAAACATTTACCGGACACCTCCTTACAAAGTTACCTTCTAATACCTATAAAATGTCAAAAAACTTTATTTGATACATCTTTACAATTTTACCTTCTAATACTTATAAAGTGTCAAAAAACTGTGTGCAACAGCTCTGAACAATGTTACCCTAACACCTATAAACTGTCAAAATCCTTTTTGTGACACCTCTTTACAATTTTACCTTCTAATACTTACAAATTGTCAAAAACCTTTATGTGACAGCTCTGTATTATGTTACTTTCTATTACCTGTGAACTGTGAGAGAAGACTAATTATTCACATAGAGGTATTTGCCCTGCTATATACTTTATTTCTTCTTTTTAGGACAATTATTTATGTCAATAAAAGATGAAATCATATCCTCTTTATTTTAACCACCCTTTTTAGTACTAACCTCACCCCCAATGTATCTATGAAAATTTATTTTTTTATCTTAACTATACTCAAAAAAGAAAAAAAATAATCAAAGCTATGTTTAGGGATGGGTACAGGAGCCCACAGCATCATTCCTGAATATTAAACTTTAAAATCGTTGTACAAAAACATGAAAATCTAAATATCTACACTCATCACTAGCAAGTACAAAATATGAAATGGAAGGGGAGGCAGAGAAAGAGAAGGAGAGGGAACAGATGGAGGGAAATGAAGAAAGGGAAGAAAAAGAAGAAAAAGGAAAGAGGAGAAGGGAAAGGAAAGACAGCAAGGAGTTTAAGAGTATAAACTCGTCACAATAATGCTACAAGCATCCACGGTTTATGGTTTTATAATATCCACTGTTCAAGCAAATTATATGTCACCAGTAAATCTGGCTCTCTAGCCAATAAAGAACATTTTTATTTTTATTTTATAAAAGTGGAAATTCCAGCTCAGGTCAGAAACCTTACATCCATGGGTTTAAGAGGAAGAAATGTTGAAATTCACCTCAACAATTTTCATGACTATTTTGCCAAATAAACCATACTACAGGAAACAAATAAGAACAATAAAACAAATCTGAACAGCAACAAAACAAAGTTTATTGAAGTTCCCACTATAAAGACAAAATAAAAAAGTGAATTTTCAGGCTTAAGCCCTTCCTCGGACAAGTAACGATAAAGATAACGATAAAAATCTGTCAGCGAGTTTATAATAATTTTAGATTAATTGTAAGTTTTGCTCTTGTTTTTGCTGTCATCTTTATCACCACTTGTTATATTAGGAAGAATTAAAGCTGAAAATTCAACTTTGTTTCATATTTATTGTGGACATTGTTAATAAACTTTGTTTTGTTGCTGTTTGGATTTGCTTTGTTGGATTTTTTAAATTCTTAATGAGCTGTCACTATGGCACTTTGTTATCAATACATGTAACAGTAAATGGAATTTTCTGTTATCACTCACTAGGATCTCACAATTGGGATGAAGGGTAAGAAAAATTTTCATAGTACCTCAGGAGATTTATGGCTTCCCTGGGTGTTTTCGTAATAATATAGACACACTTTATATTTTAAATTTATATTTTAATTTAAGGAGTGGATTGGCTTGGTGGTAAGAACGATATGCTTGCCTCGGAAAGATGAACCGGTGTCACTGTCCCATGTTCAATTCTCAGTGGAACCACAAATTTTTCTTCATTAAATTCTTTCCCCAGTGTTTGTAGATATGCTCTATAGGACCTTTATTATAAATTGTCTGGATCTAGTGTGTTAGATCTGATTCTTTGAGTGACTTTTTGACATTTCAACCACACATGCAATTGAAACAATGAATTCATGTTTGATAATATTGATATCAATGCTTCAAAACGTTTGGTCCACTGTTTTCAATCAGTTTTAAAAACATCTTATTGAAGTGTTCAGTGAATTATGAAAGAGAAAATAATGAAAGGGATAATATTTGTCCATTTCACACGATATATTATTAAAAACTAAGAAGATGGTAAGAGTGAAACTGAAAGTATTACACAAATACGTCACACTACCGTACTTCAATAAAACAGCATTGTCTACATCATGTAAACAATA
>JBBPDF010322588.1:0-14493 GCA_037974715.1 Lomanotus vermiformis | reverse complement strand
GACTTGCAATGATTTTTAAACACAAGGGACATGAGTGCTTGGATTTTTTGTTATCATATACATATCATGTATGTGCAGAAATTAAAACAATAACTTTCAAGCAAATCCTGCACAAACAAGATTATTTTAGTTTTGTTTTCGGGTTGACCTAAAACGTAAGTCTGGGGAACGTTTGGCTGACAGTCTGGGTTGCACATGAGATCAAAAGCTAGTGAAATATTTGGCCTCCTCACAAGCAAATATTTCATCATTCACCTGTATGACTTAAGTCTATGGCGCAAATTGCTATCATAGTAGCCTTTGTAAATGTTCTACAGCCAAAGAGATAGACACTAATAATTGAGGCAGTTGACAACAAACGTCACATTATGTACACGTTCATATAGATAGCTTCATTGTCATACCTTGTTATGGCTAAAGAGAAGAAAAAAAACTGTACGCAAATTACTGCATTTGTGCATAACTGTGGAACAAAATCGGAGGAGTCCCAGTCTGCTGTATGGATAGAGATTTGCCGAATCATTGCATTAAAGATTGATGTAATAATAGAAATATGTTGACACAGGTTGTGAATGATGTCTCTGAAAGCTATTGATTTACAGTCTGCACATTCATATTATTGAAGCATGTTTTCATTGGTATATTCAACAACATCCGGAGAAAAGAGACATGCAGGTTTCTCTACAGCTGTGGGCACAATAAATTGAGGACCAAGTTATAAGATGTGATGGCCTATATACCTTATCAATGTCTCTGCAATGGTTGTCTTTTGAAAACACCATTTTTAAGACCTGAATGGCTGATGGTCCAAAGATGATTCAACTGTTGTGTATGGACAGTCTGCAATGTTTAGTTTGATTTTGTTGTGGAAATGACTAAAATGTCAAGATATCCAAAGATTAAGTTAAGCGTTGGAGGGAAATTAAATGGACATGCCCATCCTATGCCTGCCTGTTGGTAAAATCTTTCCTGGGGAAGTTAGGGGATAGGATGAGTCAAAGAATGTGAGGTCAACGCTGGGCTTGGTCTCAAATAATAGACTTGAGTTATCATCAGCTAAGCTCAGTTGTTGGCAATCTATATTTTATTTTGCAAGGTGATTTGTGGTCAATGTTCTAGCTTCAATCACCAGTGGATCCCTGAAAACACTTTCATTATTGGCTAATTATTTGATGAAGGCTCCTTCTGGAATTTGGAACTGATTTGCCCATCACTCAGTGCTGGGAGCATTACTCCTACTTCCACTCCCAACAATCTACAACACACCATACAGCTCCCAAACCAATTCTGCCTGCAGTTAAAAATTTGGCATTGTCTGCACAAGAGTCTATTGACTTGGTTCTTGGGATGGAAGAAGAAGAAGAAGAAATGAATGTTCCTGAAGTCTGAGAAACTAAGAGATAGATGGATTACAGCTATGAGCCCCTTCTACTTAAATTGCATCGAAAACAATTTATTTTTTATCATCAGACGGGGGGATTTGCGAACCCTTCAATCTCAGAATGGGAATTAATCTATAGAAGGAAAAGTGGTTGAGGCACAGGTTAAACAGTGTTGAAAGTCACTGAAGACATATCTGTCAGTGTGGCAACATAAGACACGGTTTTTAGAATGTAAATTCAATATAGTGATGCTTGTCCACTAACTACAACACAGCTAGAAATCTTATTGGTCTGCGCATCTCGATATCCTCTTCATGTTCATTGTAAATGACGATAGCCAGAAAGACATTTTTCTTCTAATTGAAAATGTAAATCTATTACTAAAGGCCCGATGGTCGTTGCAAAAAAATGTTTTAACTTTGATTTGGATTTGTTTGGTTTTATAACATGAAAATGTCAATAATATGTATTGTTTTGCATATTTCTTTGTCTCATAGTATGGTCACCATTATGTAATCATTATTCAGGTTCAAGAGGCCGAGGAGGGCCACCGCGGGGTAGAGGCCGTCCAGAATTTTCTGGAAGCTGGGACAGGAGGTCACCAATGTCCAGTCGTGATGGAGCAGGAGGCAAACGGCCTCGAATGGATAGTTCTGATGGATACCGCCGTTAAACACAAAATTGGAAGCATTTGAACCATGTATAGGGAACAGCTTTTGAAAGGCATTAAGACTTTCATGCCCGTGTTTTGATGGAAGTTGTAATGGGATTGAAGGAAATTGGCCATTTTGAATGTAACGCATGGTTCGTTGTACAAATAGACAAACATGATATAGTGCCCTCTGTGGTTGTTTAATTACTGGTAGTCAATGATTGTGAGTGACATTTTAAGCTGCTTTGAAATTTGACTCATTATTCTTGAGGATCAATGCTTTCGAAGGATTTCATGAGCAATGGAGAAAGAGATGAAATACTTGAAATTTGGTTCCTCATACAAAGGCATGTGTGAATTAAGTGAGGAAATGCGCTAGGAGTATGTCTTTGGAGAAAAAGAGAAGAGAATCCTCCAACCTTGAAAACATGATGTTTCCTCGTAAGTGAAATTGAGTGTAAAAAATGCATATGAGGAATAAAAATTGGTAGAAACCTATTCCATCCACAAAACTTTACATACAATCAGAAGAAAAACTTGTGTACTTATTCCCACAAAGATTGTAGCATAGAAAAGGAATGTCGGGCTCATTCAAGATTATGATTGCATTGCATTGTGAACTTTGAAAGAAATGGTCATTCATTATTGAGGCTGATTTTGACACCTTTTAGGCAGTTTTAGTTTTATTCAATTCATCATGATTTAAAAAAAAAAACCAAAGAAATATTGTATTTGAGTTACTTATCAAGCAAGCCATATAATTTTGCTTAAGGCACATTTATGTAACATTCGTCACAAACCATGCCCTATAGTCATGAAGTGGTCATAGAAGGGATTGAAACGAGATAGATATTCATGCGGTAGGAGTATAAGGTCCTGTTGTATGTTGAACCACCTTTACCCAATCATATTAACCACTTACAAGAGGCATCCTTTTCATTATGTTGCCATTTACATTTCAAAGTACTTTTCATCGTCTTTTTTTTTTTTTTGTCTATATAATTTACCGCCATCAATTATTGTCCATCTCATTTTTATCATTGATATCAACAAGCATAAAATATACTTGGCTTTGTCAGTTTTTGTCGTCTTTTCTTTGAAAGACTAAGAGTCTAAATAAATTCTTTTTTAATATTCAAGACCACCTCTTAATGGACAATTACTTCTAAATGTAATGTTTGTCATTGCCTGGCAAGATCTATGGCATAATGCAAATGTGATATGTTTGAACAGGAAGAACAATGTCTTGATTGTTTCTGATATGTAATTTGGGATCATGCTAAATTAGTTGCATTTTTTGCAAGCATGAAAGATAGAGAATAAAGTATGAATAAAGAGAAACATCAATCAACCCAGCACTTTCATGAAACTGGAAATGCCTTTCACCTGAAAAGTGGCAGTCAATATGAATGTATATAGAAAGAAAGATTTAAATGGTGTAATTTGAGATCATGCTAAATAAATTGCATTTTAGCAAACATGGAAGATAGAGAATAATGTCTGAATAGAAACATCAATCAACCCAGCACTTTCATGAAATTGGAATTGCCTTCAACCTGAAAAGTGGCAGTCAATATGAATGTATGTAGAAAGAAAGATTTAAAAGGCATCACAGATGATTGAGGTATTACCATCTTACAATATTAGTAATTTATTTTTGCTTTATGTGTATTTCACGGATATGTTCCATTGGAAGTAATGAACTGACAGAGTATTTCCAACCACTGGATAAAACATCTCAGAAATAACATCGGTGTTCACTGGCCATTCCAAATTACCAATGAAGATCTATACGACTGCTGCAAATCAAAATCCATTTTCCAGAAGATCAATATCCAAAAATGGCAAAGAAAGCATACACCTGTTCAAACAGATATGAAAGCCTACTTCAACAAAGGCCAAAAATACAAAAGCAAGAACATCCACCTCCCTTCCAACAGAACTTAATCAAGATCTAAGAAATATCTCAGAATTATCCAAATGAATAAAGCCCTAAAACCCCAAATGCAAATCAACGCCTGCACTGCATACCAAGAAGCCTACTATCACTAAGTGATCTCCAGATATTAAAACACTTGCACAAAATTGAAACGTCAGTAATGCAAATCTCCAATGCTAAAAATTTTTTAGCTTTGAGTCTCAGCCCTGCATTATTAAGACGGTAACAGATTAGGGTAGGCGTCCTTCAGCGAGAGCAAGGCCATTTACTTACTTACATGAGTTGCTGGAAATGCCGTCATTTGAATGAGCGAGCAGGTTAATCACAAATGGGATTTTTGACGCTGTTTCCATATGAATGGGTTATTTTCATTGCTTCTGAATGTTTCAAATGGTGCTTAAAGCTAAAAAGAAGAATACAAGTACGGGAACCAAAAATGTGAACATAATACAAATTCTTCTTGTCTACACTGAACTGAGCTGCCAAATGAAATGTCTCCACATTTGTTTTGGGCTATGTATTTCGATTGGTTCTATGTAAGACCAAAGTGCCTAGCTTCCAGTGAACACAATCTATCAAATTTTTTTTTTGGACCTTAATTTCATAATCCAGGCATAGATAACAAACAGACTATGGATAACAATCACAGACAGGTGATGAAACGTCATCACCATATAACTTATCACTATACATCCCCAAGCTGAGAACATTTCATCAGTAGATACAGTTTACCCTTTCACTTATTATATATGCTCTATTCATTTTTATATATCTCCTACAAGCATAGGAAAACCTTCAAGCTGAGCAATACTCACTTATGCATAGCATTTGGCTCCTGTCCATGCCTTACAAATGTTCTCATATCAGAAGAAAATGCTCATGAGACACAATGGATGTGAACCTATTCCAACTCTTTATAAAACTCTAAAATGGTGTCAAAGATTAGTGATTGAGGATAAGGTGACATTGGTGTCATGTATGGTGATACACTAAATTTCTATGGTGATACACTAAAATTTTTGGTGTAATCTAGACACAGTATGTACAAAATATGGTTCTCTTAATGATATGGCAACAGACACACATATATGTAATCCTAAATGTACAAGCATACGCTGCTCATGAATTCCGACACACTGAAACATGGTAGGGAGTAATTTGAATCCAGTGAGCCCCATCCAGATTTAGAGACGTTACATGTGGGAAGACAGTTAAGAAAGAGAAGGGACATTAAAACAAAAGTAGATGGATATAATGCAAAGCTCTGAAACTGAACACAAAAACAAAAAACCAACCCACAGAACCGAAACATATAATCTTTGTCTAAGACAAAGCAAAAAAAAACAAAACAAAAACAGATGAAAAAAAAAAAATGAAAAAGAAACAACCAAAAGCATGGAAAGTAAGGACAATATATTTCTTCTCTGTGGAATCAAACCCAGGCCTCCTACATGACAGCTGGGAACGTTTACCAATATGCTATCAAGGATGCTTTTTGGGTGAGCAGATTGAAATATACCAAGCAGGTTAATAGCTCAGATACATGGAGAAAGTTATATTGTGTGTTTGTAAAATGAGAATGACTCTTCAGTCTTCTTAGAAAATGGACATCAGATATTGTTGTATTGGAACTGGAAAATGATATCAAGGTGGTCAAGGTTGTACATGAGCCCAAATTAATGATACTAATCCAACTTTTGAATTTAAGTGGGAAAAAGACGTTGGAGATAACTGAAAGGATGAGTTAAAATTTTGGTGAAAGGTACCAAGAAAACGAATGTTTCCAAAATAAAATATCATAATTGGTACACAATTTTATCAGCAGTAGATTGTTCCTTGGTTAATTTGGAACCTTATGCACAACATATTTTCTTTTACTGATATAACTAGGTTGTCTGACCATGCAAAGATGGATCAACTCAGAAATTGATACATAGATGTGGTCCATAAGTTGGAGACATTTTTGGACTAGAATACTGATGTTATATAATTCCACACAAATCTTTGCGTCCTTCGTAGTCATGCATCATATACTCATATTGTTAATGTATTCAAATCAGAGAATTGTCGATTTGGGGCAAATGGATGATGGACGGCATTTGCTTTATTGAATTGAGAATGAAAGTTGAAAATTTTGAAAATGGCTCAGAATCATTTTTGAAGTGGCTGTAGGCAATTTATATTCACTACTACAACCGATGAAAAGTTGATTTGATTCAATTATGGCTGGATTTAATAGGATCACCTGCAAAAAAACTTGAAATAGTCTCAACGTAAAAACATTTGTCATATTTTACTATAAAGTATGATGTAGATTCAGTTGTCTATGTACTGATCTTTAGTTTCTTGTTTTAAATACTTCAATATTAAAATTCCACACGCATTGTTTTGCCCATACTACTCTATACAACATGAGGTGTGTGTTGCAGATTTTCATTTATGCAGCCTTAGTGCAACCAATTGCACTTTTTATGAATCCACGGGCTGGATCTGTTTAATAGATCTGCTTTGCTCTTGCGACTTACGATGATGAATTTTTTTTGTGTGTGTGTGGAAGTAGTAATGGTCCTTTTTCCATCCATCTACAGAGGAAGTCATGTTGGACATAATATTTATGGCAGGACCCCACAGATGTATGGTTAAGATGATAGAAATAAGCCGGAAGGACATTCTTGTTGATTCATTTCCTTAATTTACCAAATTTTCTCCCGTATATATTGCTTTCTCATTCTACTACACATTCCCCCTGGCTGATCCGCAGTGGCAAAGACAAAGCAAAAGAGTTCTTTGATTGCAAACAATCTGACAAAACCATAGGCGCAGCCAGCCATCTTTGATTCAGTCAGAATTCAAGTCCCTAAATCGCTTCACTCGACCTTGATGACCGATCTTGTTATTACTCCTCACTATAATATTTAGCCCTATTCTCAGCTTTTTTGTATTCCTTACTAGGAGTTAATCCCCAGAACTAGTCTGTCTCGCCAATGAACCACTTTCAAAGAGGGAATGGAAAAGAAAAATGGATTCTGTAGAGGTTTTGTGTCCTATGGCAATTCTACATATCAGCAGCCACATCCTAAAAGGAATCTACAATGCAATTTCAAACAAAACGTGACATGAGTAAGCGTCAGAGGACGTGTTTGCAAGTCGTTGGAATTTTGATCCTCTCCATATGTAATACATGTTGAATCAACAGTTGTACAGAGGTATATATATATTTGGTCCATGGAGACTACATAAATCTCTTTGGTAAGCATCATCACATTTCCTGATTGAAAATTAAATAAAATTAGAGTGAAAAATATAGAAATCCTGATTTATGTTCCATGCAACTTTTCAATTTAAATGGTCATATCCTGCTCAGAAAGCTCATCAAAATCATATTTTTACAGTGTATGACTGGCGAACGTACGAAATGAGGTACTGTAGTCTACTTTTAAGGATTTTGGTTTGTGGTTGTTTTTTTTGGGCGGGGGGCTCTTTGGTCAGTGATGCCAGCAAGGATTTTATCTTACTGCTACAGAATTTCAGTGCTTATCATGGTGATTCAGGGAACCCTTCTTCCTGCTGGTCTTGTAGGCCTACCCTTTTATTGTGGTAATTCACAAGTCACATGAATATTTTGATACACCAGCCACATTTTAAATTATTCAGGAGGCCTAATACCAACCTAAGACTTGAGGTTGTTATCATCTATATTCCAAAAAAGTAGAAAGAGGCCATTAAAGAAAAGGGGGGATATAATATAGAACAGTTTTAATCATGTACTATGATGTATCAATTTCGAAATAGCAGTTGAAATGTAGAGTTAGAGACAAAAATTATGAAGGCGTTGTATATCTAAATCCCAGTCTGATTGCTCTAGCTGACTTATTCCTAGAGGAAAATGTCGGAATACACAAAAGGACAATCAAAAATGACTTAAGAAATGACCACTGGTACTGTTTCTGCTTTATGATTGTGAACCACCATCAAAACAAAACCTAACATGCTCTCTATATGGTGGTATTTTTCATCATGTGATTACTGGAAATACAAAGCAACAATTTACGACTATACCAGGAAAGCACATGGGCAAGAAGAGTTCTACAGAGGATCCCAGATCGTCCTTGAATGACTAATGTGTAAGTAGAAATCTCTGAACATTTAGTAGTAGCAGGTCTCATTGCAAGAAAAGTCAGTCTAACTTTGCAGTCTAAAATGTCCTGGGACAGAATGAATAAATGGAGCTTATTGATTTATTCCCAAGTTGTGTTCAATATTATGAATTGTTAAAGTCTGATCTGATGATTATTGAATAACAATATTAACTGCAAAGGTGAATGTTGTTGAAGAAGCTTTCACTTCCGTCAAAGAATTCCTCTGGTTTTGGCAAGGCTGAAGAGAAGCAAAGCATTTAGTTTTCTGGCTACCACTTGAACAGCATGTACAATTACGAGGAAGCCTGCAACTGCAAGGTAAATGTGTCTCTGAAGTGTAAATCTGCATACAAGTATTGTTCTGGCATTTTTTGAATGGTACCCACAACATCTATATCTTTGATCTTATACTTACCAGAATGCAGTCATTGATGTTGCCATAAATTTGCCTCATGGAAAAAGCCATTGTAATGTTGGCTCAATCCTCTTGATTATTACTTCTATAAATATTATCAATGCTGTAAGAACTGACAATTTTATCTATTCAGTCAAGAATTTTGATTAATAGTATTAATAGTAATAGTATAGTGAAACTGATCCTTGGAATTTCTTGTCAAATAAGCTAGTGCTAGTGCACATATACCATGTGAACGACACGCACAAGATTATATGAATTATTAGATATATATATATATATAACACTAACACAAGACTAGTGTAAATTGACACGTTTTATTGAACAATGGTGGCTGTCAGTTCAAATTGAGAGGCTACTGTTCTTTTCTCAGAACTTATGATTCACATACCGTATTTAAAGGAGGAAGCTTGATACAGTGTAATTCTATATTTCTACCATAGAAAATAGCAAAGATTTGTTCAAAGTCTTATCGTGATGAGCTGCAGGAGCCAATTTACTCAAAGTCATAGGATGAGCAGCAGTCCAATGATTGGTACCTATATGTCAAAGGTCATGTGCCACCAGCCTTCCACTTGTGCTCATCACTCAAAGCAACAGGTTTTCATTTTCTCAGTTGCACTTGTACCCTAGTATACACAAACATTGACCTATATTTACAATTTACAGATATTCTAGGTTCCTATTCCAAACATTTGTCATGTGAAATCTTGAAAAGTCTAGAAAACCGTAAATCTGTTTTTTGTTTAATATTTTGAAAAGTAAATATTCAATTTAATCAAGTGTATTTTGATGGTTAGTTTTCAAACCATATTAATGATTCTATTTCCATACTTTTTCCAGGCCACACCAATCAAACGGGTAATTTCTTCAAACCTGCTGCTGCCTGAACTTGTGCTCCTGCATGAAGAGGATTCTGAGAATTGTTTGCAAACGTGCCTGCCTGTTGTTACATTGCAAATGTTTTGTTCTTTGATAGGTCAGTTTTATAGAGAAATTAGAAAAATGTGAATATTCTCTTCAAATGAATATTATTAATGGCGGATGTTTGATTTGTACTACTGGGTAACTCCTTACATGCATAGAAAATTTGTTGTTTTTCCGTGTGCATTTCCTTCAGCCGTCATATTGAAAGTTGCTGAATCTCCTTTTTATTACTGGGACCTGCATGTTGATGTTTGAAGTTGCCTCATGTTAATTTTGTTGCTGTATTGACAAAATGAGGCGTTTTATTGATTCTCATTTAGGATCAGCTGCTTTTAGCTGTAGCATTTCATCCTACTTTCAACTTAATTGACGCTTTTTAAGACTAAAGATCATGTTAAAACTAGTAAAACCCCATTTCATTACCTAATTACATTTTCCCTTTTCAGAAAACAATTCCTCAAGGAGATATAAGTTCTCCAGGGAAAACGATGTCTGTGATTTGTACAGTAAAAAGAAGACAAACTGGAGTTACTGATCCCTAGGGCCTTTCCTGTACTTACTCTTTCGACGTCTTAAGCACAGGTATGTGCAAGTGTTTTGTTTTATTAAGTAACCTTTCATATACCATCATTGAGTAGCCTACACCCATGCAAGGGCAAGTTGTCATGTTTCCACGTTTTGTTTTGTTTTTTCGGAGGAAAAGGAAACAAAAATGTAACAAAAACTTTTTTTCAGAAGTACAATCTGTCAACTACATATACTTTGATTTTTAACATTAAAAGGCCATTTCTAATGGAGATATGCTGTAAGCTTTATCCATATTATGAAAATACGTTAGATAAGTTTAAAGACACTAAAACAAATATTTTGACTTCAGAGAGACATCATTTTCCCTACTATGCACAACAGAGTTGGTAGAGGCTCTAGCATTGGAATATAATTTGTCACTCAATATTACTATAACTATAATTCTTTTTTTATTATTATTATTATTCAACCTTTTTCCCTTGTCTCTTTTTTCTCTACTGACTTTCTTTTTTTTTATCTGAACTCAAGGTTTATCTTAATAATTTGTGTGAATTTCAATTTATTTAAAAATTCAGTTTCAACGTATTTGGAATTGTCATTGATATGTTCATCCTTGATATAAATTTTGATTTTATTTATTAGATTAGAATTTGAAACATTTACTTCTTTTGTTGAAGAATTTTTTTTTCATACTAGTTTTTTCTCCTGTAAGATTTAACGAAGAATGTAAGCATTTTTTATTTCTTCAAAATTAAATCCTCTAGCTTCAATTGTGGTTTAAATGTCATGGTTTGAGCCTGAAACAATATATCGTAAAAGCCTCAAGCATTTTTTGTTTTGTTTTATTTTGCTGGCCTTTTTCTTTTCTTTTCTTTTTCTTTTTGTTCAACATGGTGTTTATATAGATATATATACAAGTATTTAGTATGGTATTTCTGTCTTTGAATGTGCTTTGTAATGGGATTGTAATTCAAACTGTAAAATATATTTAGTGAAAGGTGATGGGACCTGAATACTAATTAATTCCATTTTCAAAAATATGTCACAACTTAAAAAAAAAAATTTGTTTTTTATATTCTTACAACATACCATATGAAGATTAAAAAATTGCAGATAGGAAATTGCTAAAATGTTTTGAGTAATTTTAAACATGCTGCAAGGATATACACACACACACTTACCCTCACATGAGTCCTGAGATGGATCTAATTAGATTTTATAGTTGCCATACAACTACATCATGTAGGCTTACAATTACAAATGCTAGCTAACGCCCCGCCGGAAGCGAACCCGCCCACACATACAGCACAGTATCAATACAGCAAGGCTAGGTCTAGTGCTTGACCTTCTCTGGACGAATTCAATACACATGTGTGACTGTGTGTGTGCGTCCACTATTAAGCAGTTTCTTTTACATCAACTTTCTCTTATATCGACATAAATTATCTGTAACTTTATATGACAATATATCCAGTGCGCATTATGTATAAGAGCAGTTACTGTGAATTTGAGATAGAGCGTTCATGAGGTCATGTTTTAATGCATGTACATGTAGTTTATATAACAAAAAATCTGTAAGAGTAAGATTGTGTGCTAGAGAATCTGAAGCATGTTTGAGGATGGCATGCTTGTCAGGGGGCTTGGCCTGTTTTGCAATGCAAGTCACACTAGGAAATGTCACTTCACTAAGGCTTTATTTTAGTTTAAGCTTTCCGATGCATTTATGTTCATGTTATACTGGTATGGGGAAAGTTTATATTTATGGACTCCTACTGTGATGAAAACAAAAGGAAATAATGTTAATATTAAAAAGATAGAAGTGCAATATTCACTTGTCCTCCCCTACCCGCATTCAGTCGTGTTCATTCCAAATGAACTCAAGACTTTAGGCAAAATACCAAACAGACTAAGAAGCAAAAGCCAGTCCTTTGTGAAATCCTTTCAAGATAATTTTTTATTTAATTTTCTTTCAACTTGTTTTACTACTTTTACCCAGGTCTGATGAACATATTCCTTGAGTCATCTAAAACCAGAGAAAAAGGCAATTGGAAAAGGCTCAAGTTGATTCACCTACCACTACCACTACCACTCTTCATCCCAGTATTGAGTATCGTGCCAAGGAGGACTTCATCTGCCAGCCATCTTTACATGTCTTCACATCTGCCTTCAGTCATTGGGAGTTGATGAATGAGCGTATTCATTTTCCTTTTGACGATTGCTTATAACGACATACCTATAATTTAGATGGTATTTAGGTCGGAAATTTCAGAAAAATAAAAACCTATCCTAATACTCAGTTGTTCTCTTTATTTTTCAACCTCTGTTTCATTGTTTTACGTTATGTTCTTTTTGTTGTTTGACTCCTCCGTTTCATTGCTTCTCATTATATTATTGTTGTTGACTCGTTCTCAAAAGATCAACGGCCTGAATGTGATGTTTTTGAACGAAGTGTTTTTCTCTTATTCTTACACCATTCTGATTTTAAAAAGTCTGCGTGCAAAAGCTTAATGTTCATAATTTATATACAGTAGAATTAGAATTGCTTTAAACTGAAAAGCTAAACTGAAAAATTCCATAAACCGCAAAGAAATCAAGAAATTATACAAGTTTCTTCTTTATCATTGTATCGCTTTGTACAAAAAGCTTCTAAGCGCAACTGTCTTAAAAACGAAACAATCTTCCCTTTTTCTTTCGCTCTTTCTTCTTCAACAATTCTAATTCAGGAAGGGAGCCATACGTAATGCTTGGTGATATGAAATTTTAAAAAAAGATTTCCAGTAATCTTAAGTAATCATAACTATGACTACTATGACGTGAGAGGGGTCGGGTGCTAGGCAAACTCTTCAATCACTGCACTTGGGCTTGACCAACCCACAAATCGCACACATGGTGAAAAGGAAAGAGAGAGGGGGAGGTGGGGAGTATAGAAACACTGTTTCATTTCAATTTCAGCACCGAGTCACTCCATATCATTCCACTAACTAGTCACTAGCCTATCACACAAGAATTTCGATTGTTTATTTTAGCTGTACTCAACCAGTCAAGGATGTCTATAACGAAAAGAAAGCGCTGGGCATACACATTGGAGTTTTACCTCAAAATCATGTCCGAAGTGGACGAAAAGATGTTAGGCAAGATGGAGATCTGTAAAAAAACACGACATCCGCAAAAAACAGTGCAAAAGGGGAACTTGCTTTAAACCAATACGCCTTTAACTTTAAACCGAAATGGTTAATAAGTTTCCCAAAATTTCAATTTAAAGCAATTCTACTCTATAATTATATTATTACTATTGTTATTATTATTATAATTATTATTATTATCATTTACTGAGCATAAAATGAGTAAAACATACTTTAGGCTCTTTAATGACATATTGACACAATGAAAATCACTAGTTATGTTTTTAGGTGGATGGTGTTGATTATAATAAGTTGAAAGAGTTGATCACTTAATTACATTACTATTATAATTTTGTTGTTTGTTGATCACTTTGTACTATTATTTAGCACTAGCACTAAGCATTATAATGCTTATTGGCCAATGTATATGGAAGGAATGGGCGAATGCATTCGCAGCAAGCATCATAGACAGTAATAGTATCATCAATAAAAGAAAAAAAAAAACTCCAGATGGGTAAACAGGACAATAATAAATCAAAATGCCAACATAAAAACCCCACAAAATAAGACGAACAAGAAAATGTACATGTATATTCAACTGAATGGCCAAGTTTATTGAGAGATTGAATAGGTATAATAATAAGACTAACTGATAACGCATATATGCACGTGGTGTCTGATCCATGAGTTACAATACAGAACATTTAAAAAAGGGGGTAAAACAAAAAGAAAGCAATAACAAAAACTGAAAGTAACTTCAAACAGTACAGCATCTCCCCAAACTTCCTCCAAAGGAAGCGATATTTTGTTTCACAATGTATGTACAAGAAATTAAACACCATCCTGGATAACTGCAATAATAAAAGTTAACAGTGATTGTCAGATGAGTACATTTTGAAATCTGACAAGTTTTCCTCAATGTGACAGCGTATTGAGAATCTGATTTTATTTGATTCTTCACTCTTGAGATTAGATAATGACAGAACAACAGAAAAACAAAGCATGATTAAATACCATACCTTCAGCCAAAAGTTTCTTCTTGATTTTAAGTTTAAAAGCAAATGTGCCTATTAATTTACATACACCATAGTCATAGGTTTATTGCATGTCAATTTATAATGACAATGACAGCCAGATATAGAACGCACGTTTTTTAAACATCTAGACTCAATGTATAATTTATTCTTAGAAAATCAAAATATCACTCTGGATAAAGAGAATCTCATTTAGTATAAAAAGAACCAATCGGCTGGGGCACGGAGAAATACTTATTTAGAAGAAAAAAAAATTTGGAAGAGGGGGGGGGGGGGGTCGCGTCTGAAAACCAGGCCTTTAGCCTTCCTTTCATTTTCATCAAATGGCATGATACAAACGCTTGGATCCAAATTT
>JBBPDF010321486.1:0-11369 GCA_037974715.1 Lomanotus vermiformis | reverse complement strand
TGATCATTTTTCATTATATTGTGTTCTCTTCAATCTCTCGTAAAAGCAAGTTAAAATTCATACAGGATCTAATTCATGTAGTTAATGTCGCTAAAACATGTCGATTTACTTTGAAGAGATAGGGAGCAGAAACATAAACCATGACCTTATTGTTATTGGCTAGAATTCAGTGAAGTGAGCACTTAATGAAGAGGTGTATATCATAGTATATATATATGTTGTAGAGACTTGGACTATGATCACTATGCATGATTCATGATCACATGGTATTAAATATGAGTATAAAATACTGAATAAACCAAAATACCTGTTACTTTGTTTAGCACTATTGCTGATTTGATTGTGGTGTGTAAAAGATGTAATTACTTGTGTGAGAGTGAGAGGGGTTGGAGAATATTTTTACTGGTCTCGAACATAAGAAGTGAGAAAAGATGCTAATACTAATATATGAATAAGAGTTAGACATTTTATATTTAATTTTTGGGATGCTCCCCACTGAAGCTTAGTTTAATAACGTTTTAAAAATTAGGATAATTAGATTGTAGTGCCTAACTTTACCTCAAGTTGAGGGATGCATTATTTATGCTGTTGAAAATATCTTGAGCCAGGCTCTTTAATTCCTGGAGGTCTTTTATTGATAACAGATTAATCAGAGATAAAGAGTATGATAATTCGTGAACCATAATGGACATATAGCAGTATTCGTCTTTGACCATGGCATGTTGGTTATTGAAACAAAAAGGCCTACTCAAAGTGTAACATAAACAATGGGACTTGCCTAGCCTACACATTAATATTTTTATGTACACATACTGAAAACAGACCCCTCTTAAGAGGACTTGGGGATATCTCAGCAATTTTCCATTTACACGTGACAATTTGATGCTTCCTTCCATATCGCATGGGTATCGTATTGATATATCACTGCTTGTAAAGGGCCTATACTATAACTAAGCAGCAATGCAAAGTCAAGCATAGATCATATCTTCATCATCCTTTAGTGTCACGATCAAACTACTCAGCCCAATCCAGTACTGCCAGTAGTCAGTGGTATTTGCTAGTGTTGAGACGACGTGTAAATCACAGCAGACAATAGTATGTTGTTTATTATATTACAGGTCAACACTTTGTAGGTAGGCCTAGGCCTAATTGCATGATATTGATGATCTTGTAGCAAATACATGTAGTACCATGCTTGTCAGTGTCAGTCAAAAAAAGTTGATCAACCAATCAAAGACAGAGAGAGTGAAACCTTACCTGCCTTTACCTTGGCTTTACGTTTTCGGGTTTGCCACATGTTGAGAGTTAATAAGAATAAGAAACAATTATGTGAATGGACAGCCAAGTTGGCACTACTCTGGCTGTCGTCAGGGACACCAACAATTACGTGAGTGGCAGTCAGAAAGACGAAATGTGTCAAGGGAGCCGATTGTTATTTTAACCTTAGCACCTCCGTGTGAAACAAGTCTCACATCTCTTTTGTCAAACTGGCTTTGATCTCATTAGCACTGGTGTGGTTAAGAGATTGAAGAGTTCCCTTTTCATATAATCACTTCCATCACCGCATGTTACAAGAGGCATGCCTGTTACAAGGCCTATTTATCAGAGCTGTCAACCTTAAGCCACAAGACAGTATACAATCAATGAGCAAAAAATGTACAATCCTGCTCTTTGTGAGTATCCAGTAACTATAAAGTAACTTGTAAATGTACAATAATCATACTTTTTTTGCATGAGAACAAAAATCATACTGTTTGGCCAAATTAAACAGCGGTAGCCTACTTGGGAAACATTATCTGCAACTGCAAGTGGAATATTTCTTTCCATAAGGAACTCACTAGTATGGCCAAATTAAACAGCAGTAGCCTACTTGGGAAACATTATCTGCAACTGCAAGTGGAATATTTCTTTCCATAAGGAACTCACTAGCTGACACTAGTATCTTCTCTAGACCCAGAAGGTTTCAATTACAAGAGATGTCAGTGCACATAGTCTTCTCACACTACTCAAAACTCAAAGACATGTTTTTGAGTGATCAAGTACTGTCAAATGGTGTTTTTTTTTTTCTTATTACGATGTATTTGTTTTGTTTTTTAAAAGTCAGTCATATCTTCCACTCATCCAAATGCTAAAGATAACAAACGTAGAGATCTGTCTTCATCACTCCTTTCAACAACAGTCTATATCAATCCCACCAAGTTACTTTTTTTTTTTTTGGTGGCTGCCTCCATTTATGGCAAAAAGGCTTTTCATAGCAACTGGTTGCAACCCCTGTAAGAAAAGGATATGAAACTAGTAAAGCTGGTTAACTCACTTAGGTCTGAGCTAATTTTAGATTTACAACCAAGTCGCTAGAGTTAGAGTCTGGGCATTTAAAAATTCACCAAAAAATAATATTTAGACTTAGACATACATCAACGAAACACGCCGCTGATGTGACAACAAACATACTCTTAATTAAAATAAAGATCATTAGAATATCTTAAAAACTTTGAAAAAAAGTCAAATTTCAGCATCTGCAGAAAATGTTTTTGCTTAAATTGCATTACTTTACATGATTCATTATTTTTATTCAAAAATCCTTGATTGAGTGTTATATTATAATTATTTAGATCTACTTGAAAAAAAAACAACAAAAAAACTTTGAAAATGTCTCAAAGACGACCTGCCATTATTGTACGGTGTGAAAAGTATACATGATTCGCGAGTGATTGGCTCGGTTTGTAATACAGCTCGTTAAGTACTGCCTTGCGAAAAAAATTCCTATAAATTATAATTATAAAATAATCTACTCCAACCAGGCAAATACCAATACCAACCAACCACTTGTCAGGCATTAGTAAAAGTAAAAGAAGCATTTCATGACATTTGTTGCAGCCTTTGCAGAAAACTAAGGGGTGTAGAGGATCACAACGGTTGATGCCACAGGTCCAGAGTGCCATGACATGTGCAGGAGTAGATCTAAGTGAGCTAAAGCAAAGCCCTGAGATTGTATAGTTCCTTTTTATATAATTATAATCACTTCCATCACAGCGTAAATGTATTACCAGGTCTAGAACGTTTTTCATAGTTTGAGTGTCCGACTCGACATCTGTACTCACAACAACAAAAAAGTGCGATAGCACATTAAAAGCGTAGGGTGCACAGTTGATCAAAAAGTCATACAAATCCGCTTTTTTGGTGGACGGTTGGCGGCTCTGCTATTATTCCAATTTTTTCAGGAAATGGGTGTGCACTTATCCAAAGTGAGGCCTAGCCATCATGCACTTAACGATAAGATTTTATATGGTGAAAATTCAGTTAGAGTCAGAGCATAAAAGCATGCACTTAGGCGGCATGGACTAGATTACATACAATTCATACATCATAATTATGATAATAGAGCAGCACAGGAATGCTTAATTTAAGTTTAAGCTACATTAAATGTTGCTCAATAACCATCGGCCCACATGTAGCCAACACCTTATCCTTATTTGGCAACACTTTAAATAATAATAAGACCAAAACGATGTCATCTGCCATTTTATAAAAACATTTATTATTTTTTTGTTTTTTACCAGCTTCAACTTCAAATATCTCACAGCATACACACATTAGTATGGGTCAAAGAATACTGGCTAAGACAAGACTCATCAACTGGTTATAATAAAATGGGACATCAATCCGCTATGTAGGTGGTTGAAAACTGCTGCAATTGGGTTTAAGTGCTTAATTTCTATCATTTCTCACCTTATTTTATAAAACTTTACACAATATATGAATAATAATGTGTGCCAACACGCTGTTTTCTAGACCATGCAAACAATGGGACTAGAAATCACACACAAACTGAAGGGATTAAGGAAACAGATAGCGCACAAATTTATGTATAAATTATAAATCGAAGAGCTCACTTAACGTAATTAATCCATTAGTTGTCCCTTTCTCTAAGTTAGCTTTAAATTCAAAGACCTATATTTCAAACCAAACTGATCTAGAATTTGTCATTCTCTTTCAATTGATAAAGACAACAATACACACACCATTCAGCATGTTACAAAGTAAATAAATCCTTAACATTAATATGAGCACGGCTTCACTGCTTAAGAATAGATTAAAAAAACAAAACAAACAAAAACAAATGAAAAAAACAAAACAGCCCAAAACAAAAAAACCCTAACAAAACACACGAGCAAAACAACTAAATATGGTTAAAATTTAATCATTCCAAGTGCCATTTGCCTTTGTGTGCCTATTGCTGCCCATAAAGTATGATTAAAAAAACAAAATGCACAAAGTAAACTTATGAACACCTCGAGTCGCTCACTCAAGAAGCATTCAGACAAGAAAAGGCTAAAACATACAAGTGAATGCCTGCTCTAGAAAGAACATGTGTAAACTAAGAATCTAACAAAGAAACAGGAAACAAAAAGTTGTCTGAATGAGTGACAATAAGCTTTTGTCACAAGACTAGCTTCAAAAAGCCTGTAAAATAAGTTAAAAGTATTTACCAAGGTTAGATCAAACATGTTCATACATGTAGTTACTTGAAGATTTTAAATCATTTACCCATGTTGCAGAACGTTTCATGAAATCTTCATGTCAGTGAGCAGAAAAGCATTTAACACAAATGATAATGATAATGAGAGCCTGAATCAAAGAGAGGGTGAGAGTTCAGCAAATAAATATTACAATTTTTTCAAAGGCTTCTATGGAAAAACATAGACAAAAGAGAGTAATACATGCTCTAGTTATAACTGTTCAATTTCTATGGCTTGAAAAATAAAGCAACAGTGAATATAGGACTAAGTACTATAACCCAATTTCCCACCTAGTTGATATGTTAAGATTAAGATGGATACAGCCATATCTTGAAAAAAAAAAAATGGTGTATCAGAAGTAGCATTTAGGAAACAGCAATTGCATTTTAATTTCCAAAGTATTTGAAACATAGGAACAAGAACATCGTCAAACCAGTATATCATTCTGTGCTTCAATTCATCACATTCTTATGACGAAAATATTGCCTCAACCTGTTTCATTTTCAGAATACATTGCCGTTTCTGTAACTGATATTTAATTTCCTTTTTTCTTTTTAAATTCAATTTTTCAATCATATTAGTTTTCACGATTGCTTCCCCAGTGTGAGACTGAGATTAAATCCTTGATCTTCATGACTTCATTAACATCATTACAACGTACCAGTTGATCATGATATTTTAAACAATTCAAAACACCTGCAAGGTACCAAAACCATGCATAACATTTTGAAATGTCAATCATGGGAGTGTTGGTTCAAGGCATTGGTATTTATTGTATGCATATATATATATATATATATATATATATATATAATATATGAACAATATTGTTGCCCCAAAGCAGAGCGTTGTATCGGATAAAAGACTTTTTACTTCATTGCCTTTTTGCGCATTTTGCCTTTATATCGCATTTTTGACAGACAGATTGATATATTTATGCAGTTGAAATAGAAATGTTTTAAGTGGCAAACCAACTTAACAGACTCCTCACAACCACTTTGTCAAATGTTCCCTTACCCCTCTTTTCTCAAAATCTTGTACAGAACAAAATACATCACTCTGCCTTGGGACAGTCAAGTGTTAGACCGAATTCTTCAAAATAGCACATATGTTCTGTAGATCATTCAGCAATAGTAATATCTTTCAGAATATTGAGATGCTAAATAAAAATGATAAAATATAATATGATCATAAAAAAAAAAAAGATAAAATATACATGATAATAACAATGATGTGTCACCTGCATCTCCTCCAACCCATGAAGGTGAAAAATTTCCTTTAAGTAAGACATTATGCCCACAAAGTTCTGGCTTCCAACACTACCCTTTCAAACTTGTAATTGTAAGATTTTTCAGCAATGAATTGTGCAATCTGAATAAGCTTAGTACCAAATTAATGAGTAAGTCATGGACTCCCTCATCAAAAACACAAATGAGAGTAGCTTCAGTTTTGATTTTTGAAGAATCAGGTGACACACAAACATGACTGTAGCCAGGCACTTTACATTTCCTCTTACTTTCATAGAATTATGGAAAGACAGTCTCACGCAAATAATCAATAACTTCAGTAACATTTTCAGTTGCGCCAGTGTTAATGTGTACGACATCATTACATGACATTACATCCAATGACACATAACATTCAATTTATGATTGCCATGTCCACATTATCATAGCTAATTTATCAATTTTGTTTAAATTATGAATTGTTACTTTAATTAGGCTTTTGTAAGATAAATTCAAAAGAATGCACTTGATGGTTCATTGATAAAAAAAATAATAATGAAAACAATTCCATCTCATCCCACTAGATACTGCCACAAGTTAATATGTAAATGCAATATGATGTTAAGGCCTCCTGCCAACTTCCACAGTCAACCATGGCACTAAATCTGAACTCTAGCAAACAGGACAAGACAAATCCACAGTACAAGAAACCACACAACCCATATAAAGAAGTTAATTCTCATTTCCAACAATTTGTAATTATTTCTAAAATGAAATCTCAATTTTTTAATAAATATACGTACAGTTGAGGCTATCTAAATAAGAGAAGTTGGACTATCTAAAATCCATCGGAATTCCCTATTTACCAGTCAATGGAGATTTTGACCCCTCTATTTTTACAGCCAATACTATGAGGAACAAAAAGTAAACTACCAAGAAGGTGGAGTTTCACATTTTATCGGGTGTAAAGAAGAACCTCACAACATTATGCCATCTATCTAGCAATATGTATGGATAGATTCAGGGTACCAGTATGTCTATTTTGTTAAATCCTTTTCTGGAAATAAAAATGCAAAGACGATCTATTACCAACCACTACGGCCAGAAAATGAAATAAAAAAATGGAAAAAAATACAGTACAAACAAAATTACTAAAGTCGCCCTGCTAAGCCTGGCACATATTCCTACTTTGAATGTAAAAATTTATGTGGGGAAAAACTCAGTTTTGTGAGATTTCATCCTGGAAAATAAAAAAAACTAAATTTTTTAAAATTACTCAAAAGCAATAAAATCTGAGATGAAATGATCAGTTGAAATATCTGTTGTGTGGCTACATTTGCAGTAAACTTTAACCTATTGTTTTGACGCAATAACTGCTAGAAGAAAGAAAAAAAAATTCTTAAAAGGTTCTTAAAACAATTATTCTCACTATTATGATCATTATTATAAAGTTATCTATATGGATAGAGATTTAAAAATGACAAACCAGCATGAAAAAACCAAACAATCCAAACCAGTAAAAGTTAAAGAGCAATGTTTCCCAAATTCTTTCTTATCACATACACTATAACTGTTATTCAACCAAATCAACATGCCCAAAATAAATTTAAAAATTAACTGCTCACGTTATCTCCATGACTACAAGTGGAACCAATTATACATGTATACATCAGGAAACCTATAAAACTAATAGGCTTTTAACCCATTTCCATCCCTCTGTTTATGCCTGATATAACATTGTTATTATACATAGGAAGTCTATCAACTGACAATATAGATAGAAGAGAGGAGAGGATGTCTTGTTTTGCACTAAATGACTGATCACCATTCAAAAGTGTGTTATACACACATAAAGTATGATGAAGGCCCACAATGAGAATCCAACAAAATGTGTTCTTGGTTAACTCAATTGTACATGTTAATTTGGTTCTTTTACATCTATACCAAAAAATGTTGCTGCAGTTTTAGAGAGAACAAATATAAAATTGCTATCTCAATCCTGTAACTCAAAGATGAAAAAAAACCCAAAGAAAAACAAAACAAAAAAACAACACATCAGTTACACCACTTTCCCACAAGCCTCATTAACATTTAATATTGTGTTTATTTAAAGAAAAACAAGTTTTAATCAAAGATGTGAATATTTTGTGAGATCCTAATTTTGTCTTATACATAATCATTTATAAGAATATCATGTGAAATGAGTGAATCATATTTTTCAATAGAAAGTGTATGCACTATATTAAAATGTATCTTTAAAAGCATCCATCCATTCCTGAAATGAATGAATGTAACATTAAGACCCCCAAAAAAACCAACAAAAAAAAGAGAGAGAGAGAGAGAAAAGAAAAGAAAAAAAAATTCTTAACCCCCCCCCCCCCCTCCCCCCAAAAAAGAAATTTCTGTTTGAGGCCAGTATGCTGTCTGATAATACCTGGAATTAAACAATGCTACTGATATATATTATTCATTACAATGATACAGAAAAATAAGGACAAGCAATATCATAACAGGTACATTTCATGTAGATATTGACTGAAACAAAAGTAAAATGGTGAAAACAAACAAAATCTACGATTCGATCTTGCAGAAACTTGAATGAGAATGAAGTGACAAGGCCAAAACATAAATATACTATGACAAAGGTACTGATAAAGCAAACAAGAAGGATAAATAAAGACAGCAAATGAAGTAATCAACAGTATTAGATAAGCTGTCTTGAATTCAATAAAAATAAAACATAAGCCAAAATGAATAAATAAAAATTCAACCAAATCCTGCACACACATATGATGCAATATACTGTAAAAAGAAAAAAAAAAAAGTCCATTACAACTGTTCTTAATGTAAAACAAATGTATTATACCTATGACAAATGAACAAACAACATTAAATTTCATAAATAAAAATTATGACACATTTAAACGATAGGAAGACAATGAAAACAAAACAAATTGTCTTCTTTTAAGAAAATGAGAAAAGATCATCCCAAACTAAATCCATAATACTAAAGTAGCATGTGACAAAGAAGACCCAAAGAATAAATGCACAATGATGAGGGAAAACATACAATATAGTATACAATTTAATATTATAAAACATCTATATTTTAATTCATATCTGCTAAACATGAGAAAAGGTATAAGATATCACATTCAGTGGATGATTAAGTAACACGAGCGAGGTGAAAATATAACGAAAGAACAACATGAGGAGATAATCAGAAAAACTGAGCATACTGTCTTTGACAAAAACAGTGTTTCAATCTTATAAACCCTGTTCCCTAAATTACAACATTTGCTTAATTCCCAGTTAGATATAGAACAACTAAAAGTCTTCGAATAAGAAAAGACAAAAACAACACACCCCCCAAAATACAAGTAACAAAACCAAAATAGGAGAAGAAAAAACAAAACAAAACAAAAAAAAACATACCAGTATCTTAAAAAAAAATAAAAAAAAAAATCATATCTTATAAATTTCCCTTACATCAGGATACAGGTTCATCTGGGAAAGCAAGAATTTAATGCAAGTAGATATCAGCAAAAAGAGATGTCAGCACCGGAGTTAAAAAATAATTAATGAAGAGCCACCCCTAGATGAATCAATCTGAACTGTACAACGAGTATCATATTCAATGCTTTACAGAGTAAATTTTATTCATATAAAACACATGAAATGGAAAGAGGTAAGATGAGGCAAAGGTGAAAAAAAAAAATACAGAACAGTAAAAAAAATCAAACCTATACAATATTCACAAAATTTAATCAAATTAATTTTTTTACAACAAATGATATACTCACACCCCTCTTTTATCTCTTTACCTTAAGCTTACAATCAAGAGGCAAAAGTAATTTTACCCTTGTGTATGTGAAGAAAGTCGTTTGTGTAAGACCTCTTCAAATCGTACACAGCTGATATTATATTTTAAATGTCTGCTTGAAAGGGATTTCTCTTTTTAACGCCTACTTCACTTACATTTGCTCAAAGTTACAAGTGCTCATAATAATCAATTTAATTTTCTTTAGCATGACTTTTATTTATTTTTAACATGCAAGAGGTGTCTTTTCTTCAATTTCTTTCTTTTCTTTCTTTTTTTTTCTTTTGTTATATTTTTTTTGTTTGTTTTGTTTTTGTTTTTTGCTTAAAGATTTTTAGGTGAGTGAAATATACAAATTGACAACCCATTTAATTAATGGTGTGAACTAAGCATACCACAAATTATTATTTTGCCATTTCTAATCTTTTCATACTTTAGGGATAGGATATTATTTCTTAAAAATATTTTTAAGGCATATCTCATTTTACAGTGCTATACATATATATTAAGATTTTTGGTTGAAAGCCTTTTCATGGAAAGGTTTCAGAACAGTAAAAAGAAAAAAAAAAGGAACTCTTTCTGTGCTAAAAATTTACGGGTATTTTGATAAGTAAAATAAGAAATCTTGACAAAACATGTCAATATCATACATAATATAATAGAGAAAAATATGAACGCATAAACGTAAATAAAATAAATTGAAATTCTCGTCATGAACCATTTAATCTGTCCTCATGTACTTACATGTAGGACACTGACAATTTCCTTTGGATTTAAACGAAGTAGAAAATAATTATGCCACCATGTCAGTCTTTATAAAAATGTAAACTATTAATTGACAATGTCATCCTTTCATATTGGTCAATTTCCACTCTCCATCGAATATCATTTTTTTCTGCAAATAAAACCAGTGTGACATTTGTAAAGCTGCTCAACTGGCAGCAAGAAGACTTGAAGTCTATGACAAAACTCACAAACTCATAGACTGCCTTCGTTCTAACTGCTGTTCTGAATAGCTACGCCTATCCTCCACATCAAAGTCTAATACCATTAGTTTTGTCTCCTCTGTTCCATTGCGACTCCCAACTGCACATACAAGACGAGTATTTGAGCATCGAAGACGCCAAACAACTCCACCACTACCCCCGCTGCCCAAAGTGACAAGGTTGCGAAGGAATTCACCCGTTTTAAGGTCCCATATTTTTACTGTCCCGTCATCAGAAGAAGTGATAACAAACTTTTTGCTAAACTGGAGGCAGGTTACAGCACTCTGATGCTTGTTTGGTCCTGCAAGAAATTATGGCATACTGTTATAATATATTCTGCAATAAAATGTCATGGTAAATTGTGTGGGTATGATATTTATATTTCTTATCTGTGTATCCAAAGTCTAAAGAACAGAAGTGGGTAGGGATGGAGGAGACATATTTCTCTTATGAATAATAATAATAATAATAATAATAATATTAATAATAATAAGAAGAAGAAGAAGAAGAAGAAGAAGAAGAATGAGGAGGAGGAGGAGAAGGAGGAGGAGGAGAAGGAGGAGGAGGACTTAGGATAAGTCTTGGACTATAGTGAGTGTATCTCATTAATTTAATTACTGAGTTGTCTTTCACATCCACATCGAAACCAACTCATATCCAAACCAGGTCTTGTGCGTCAGGAGACAGAAGGCATTTTGGTCAACTATTCTTTATTCATCTGATCTCATTCTCTTTACTACGTCTTTCTACGGGGAGGGGGGGGGGGGGTTGTTCTCATTTGATTTGGTTTGGTTTAGCCTTTTGTTTTTTATTCTTC
>JBBPDF010320387.1:0-11375 GCA_037974715.1 Lomanotus vermiformis | reverse complement strand
TCTCTCTCTCTCTCTCTCTCTCTCTCTCTCTCTCTCCCTCTCTCTCTCCCTCTCTCTCAGCCTCCCCCTTCCTCCACCTACCCACCCCCTCTTTCTCTCTAAATAAGATCTAGATCTAATTTATTATCTAGATATGGGTCCACCATCGATCAATGCTACCAATGTCATGAAGTGATAAAAGTGCAATAATTGAAATTCTTTACAAAGAGAAAGGATAGGGAGGCGCCCAAATAATGGAGAAACTTCCTAATAAAATCTCACAAAAAAAACCACTCTGACACTGACACTGAATTTTAGATTGTTTGTATCAGATCTCCTGTGGAGAGATAAGGGTGTCATTTTCAAAGTGAAAGAAAGATTAAGACTAGTGATAAAACAGAATAGTGGCTAAATGAGCATTGGAAGAACTAACATACTCTTGGTTTCACTATAAAATGATATTTCATTAAACCCGATATTTGAATTTTTGACATGCATTGTTAAAGAATACATAACTTTGGCTTTATCGTTCATAGTTTGATCTGAATGAAATTTACACAATTGATGTTTGTTATGTTGGCCTTTATGAAAAAAATTATTGGAATTCTTTCAGTACTTTTAAAGCTGTGAAGCTTGAAAGCTCGGGACATTTTTTTATTTTTTTTTATTTTTTTTTTGGACCACCCGATATATACATATATTATTATTAATATTATTATTATTATTATTGTTATTTTAATATATAATATTATTATTATTATTATTATTATTATTGTTATTTTAATATATAATATTATTATTATTATTATATTTATTGTTATTATTATTATTATCATCATTATTTTAAAAATATTTTTAAGTATTAATTTTATATTCTATTATTGTTTGTCCCATAAAAAGCTCAGCAAATTTTCTTTTAACGGCTGAGTTAGACACTTGCAATCTAGACTGCAGCCTTTCACAATTTTATTAATGTATTAAGTATATTATTATGTTTCCTTACCTTAATTTTGCTTCTGATAGACCAATTTTTCATCTTGTGTAACAGAATTGCCCAAGCCAAGTCTTGGTGATCTGTCAGACCTCAAATCTTCAAGTGTCCGTCTTCGCAGAGAGCGTACACCTAATGTTCTTTGTTTCGATTACAAAGAATTATGTGAAATTGATTCAGTGAAAGTTGAGCTGGTGCCAGAGAAAAAAGGAATCATATTGAAACATGTTGAATATGAAATTACTAGTCAGGTAAGTTATTGATAAAAACATTTTTTAAAGAATGGTACTGGTAGCTAGCAAAATGTTAAACACTATCTGAGTTTCTTTGTCATAACACTGTTTTACTTTTTCCCAAAGATATGGGGGGAAAATTAGTGTTTGTTGTAAATATTGCAACCATAAGACATAACTTTATTTATAGTCAAAACCTCTAGTCAAATAAATTGAACAAAAGGGAGTTCACAAGAAACTTTACTTGTAGCTATCTATACATTTTTATTCCTACTCAACAGAGAAACAAGACAACTGTTCTTCGGCGGTATAATGATTTTCTTGCATTACATGATCTCCTGATCGCACGATATCCATATAGATTGATTCCTCGGCTCCCTCCCAAGAAAATGGGAGGTAAGTTTTTACATGTACCACCTCAATAATAGTTTGGATGCTTATTATTCTGATTTCCAAATTTTCATAACAATTGTAATGCAGCTATTGGTTCTCTTATGACCTGCTATGGTTAGCGTTAATTTTTATAGGAGTACAACAGCAATAAAATTGAGAGTATGTTCACATAGACCTATTCCATGCTTAGAAATGGGATCAGGAGGGAATTGAAATGCAAAATATTCAAATTTATTATTTTCTTTTAACTCATTTCACGCGAATTAAAAAACCCAGTTTCTGCATAATTAATTTCTGGAGCGACAAAGAGTGCGCGTATGCGAATTAAAATCATGACTCAGAAAGCATAAAACACATATAAAGTACTATAAATTTGGTATCAAATGAAAGGTAATTGAATGGGCTTTCCATTTATGTTATTATAGAGAACATTTATAAACAATGAGACAAGACAAGGGACATACAAGTTTACAACAAAATCAAAAACAGTAAAAAAAAAAATTCTTATTTTTTGTTTTTATGCCACACACCTCTGCAAATACATGTCTAAGGTAATCCATTTGACAACCAGGTTGAAGTATATTCAATTATCTTTTATTTGATGTATGGTTTGAAGGGGTTTCTTGCATTTAGTTGGTGATTTTTCAGCTTTTCAGTAATGACGTGACGATGAATTTTCATGAAGAAATCCAAGAACAATAATAATCCAACAGAAATATAATAATCCAATGGAAAAAAAACACAATAAAACATTATATACACATTTATTTATACAATTTCCCATCATGAAGTTCACATTTAGGGCATGTGATATGCTTTGAAGCACTCATTTGGATGGAGATGGGGCCTCTCTGGGCATCCTTCACAGACGAAGGAGGTACGTTTCGGTTTGGCAGGTGTACTGCACTGGAGGCAACGACGATCATCCGGAGCACGAACAATCATGTGCTGCGTTCCGTTGTAACGAGCAATCGTTGATGGCCTTCCTCTCTTCTTTGTGCCTTTACACCTTTCTTCCTCTGGCATAGATCTGGCGGCTTCGTGGATCAGTCCGTCGACCAATTTCATTTTGAAATTCAGCAAGTTCAAGTTTCTGAGTTGTGTTTTTGTCATCGGCCGCGTTCTCGTTTGCTTGTAGAGGATGAAGGCGTTGACGGTGCAGATTTCAAGCAGCCAGAAAAAAATCTTTTTCCACCACTTTTTTGATTTTCTTTTCTGGTTTCCATAATATCCAGTCAATTGATCCGCTTTATCACAACCGTTCATGGAAAAGTTGTACGCATTGATGACTTCAGGTTTGAAGACGCCCCGCTTCACCTCATTGTCTTGTGTGTTGGCTTTTGTAGAAACCATAATGACTGGCTTCCTGGCTTTCTTATCTTTGAAAGCACAGCAAAGAAGTTTTTCATCCGTCATCCAGAAACGACTTTCCATATGTTGAAGTTTTTGTGTTTTCAACGCGGGAGGAAATCCTTTCCGGTTTAATTGCATGGTTCCAGTGTAAAATTGTTTCTTTTCAATAAGGTGGTCTACCAAGGCTCTGGTGGTGTACCATCTGTCCGCAAAAATATGGTAGCCAGATCCTATTTTGTTTAGTAATGTGTCAAAGACACGAATGGCGTAGACTGACGATGGGTCGAGATCTGGATGAAATGACGTCTCGGCCCCGAAGTACGTCAAGAGGTTGACGACGTATCCTGTAGTACTGTCAACCAGGCCAAAACTTTTGATGTGGTACTTGTGAGGTTTTGCCTGGTTGAACTGTTTGTACTTCCACCTCCCTCTGTATCCGATGATCATCTCATCAATTGAGACATTCTGATAGGGTGTGAAAGCATCATTGAATTTTTCAATCATTTTATTCACGAACGGTTCGATTTTTGCTTTTCCGATTGAATCTGCCTCGCCCGTGTGTAGCATGGACTGGTACAAAAGTTCTAGTCGTTCACGCTTGAATGTATCAGAATAAAATGGAGTGTAGAGTCCTTGATGATTGGAGTAATAAAGATGAAAAGCAGGACGAGGGTCGATTCCCATCATCATTACGACAGCTAAGAATTTCAGTGTTTCATAGCGGTTCGTTGGTTTCCAGTTCCGAAATCTTGACCGAGGTCCTCTAACTGGGGTGTTTTGTTGAACTCGTAGATCTGCATATGCATTTATAGAGTCTACAAGGGCATCCAGAGTCTCATCATCCACCAAAGCTCTGAAACAATCTAGAACAGTTGACTGGGAGTTGACTTTTTCAAGATTGACTCCTACATTTCCCCGCGGTAGAAAGCGAAAGGAATTTGAAGTTTCCTCGCCAGCATCTTTCCTTACTTCCACCCATGGAGCATCATCAACAATAGATCTAGATCTAACAGCTGTTTGTCTAGATCTTCCTCTAGCTGCACTCTGTACAGAAGGACCAGCAGAGGTAGAAAAAGTGTTCACATCATCTGAGTCAGAATCATTCTGATCAGCATTTTCACTTACTGAGGGCCTATTCTCATCATAATCACCCTCATCCACCTCGCTAGATTCATCACTATTGGTATCAGTATCAGACTCCACATCTGACAAGGCAAAGTCACTACCACTTTCATCCTCAATATCACTAGTCCCCAATTCATCCATCAAGACAGAGGCTTCGTCTACATTGAGAAGACGACGACGTTTCGACATTTTTGTCAACAATTTGGAAACGGAATGTGAACTAAGACTTTTCACTCTCTGAATGCAGTAAAACGAAACTAGACAGGAAACCAATGCTTTTAGAGACGTAGATATGTATAATCTGCCGAAACGAAATAGGAAGTGCCGAAAATACGACCGTATTTTACTATAGAAGGCTGCAAAACCGATCGACGACTGAGTCGTTCCTCCGCGCGTATGGGAAAATCCAATCGACGACTCAGTCGTCGCTCCGTGCGGAATGAGTTAATGCATCTTGTCTATACTCAGTGTGAAGTCTTCATTATCACATATTTAGGTCCATCATCTTGAGATAGATGTGGATATTGGCTTATCCACCTCATTCTCTCTGACTTGGACTGTGAGTTTTTGATTGGCTCAATATTCTCAGTCAAGGTGGAGTGTGAAGTGTGAGGTCAGAGGATATTATTTAATATTCTTGGAAGCAAAAAAATCTTTCATCAATTATAGAGACATGCTACATCAAAGTATTTATTTAATTTAGTTAAAAGTGAGAGTGGTGAGTGGAAAAGAAAATAATTCTGATTATGAAGTTTCCAGCAGGCAATCGTCTTTAAACATACTTTCTTGTATTTCCTAGCCACCAGAGAATTTATTGAACAAAGGAAAAAAGCCTTGCGCCGCTATTTGAATATAGTCGCCAGACACCCCAATATGCATGAGGACAGTATTTTGAAGTTCTTTCTCACATTTACAGGAAACGTAAGTTCACAATGTTCAACTTGTTGGCTGTTTACATGTATTTTATTCGCCAAGTAGAAAAGTTATATTGCTAGAATAATCCTCTATAGAGTTATAGTAAATTTACATGCCTTGTTAATGTTACATTTGTTTTGCATTGAATTATTTATTTGTTTTCTCTTTGTGTTCATAGCTATTAAGTTCCTTGAACACTGATTTAGCCATCACTAGTTTATTAGCCCAGATTTTTACCATTCTCCATTTTAAGTTTTCCACTGAATTTTTTTTTCTTTAGGCTGTTTTTTTTCTAGAAATCATGTTTTCAATATCCTTTTTTTTCCCCTTCATACAGGAGACACAAAATAAACTTAAAGAACAGTATCGTGGTGTCCCAGATGAATTTATGACATCTGAAATGGCAATGCGTGCCAAAGTAAGTTTCAAGTGTAAAGAATATATATGTGATATATAATAATATACCTATGTAATACTATGTAATAAGTGGTTGAGAACAGAGCTCTGATAATCAATGATAACTTTTAGGGTGCTTTAGTAGAAATACCTGTATTTTCATCATTCATGCAATTGTTCTTGGGAGGCTTTTCAACCCAATACCACATTTTATTCGGCAGGATTTAGTTCCCTTGGACACACAGCAACAGCTGGCCAATAGTAAGGAACACATCAAGATGGTTTTTGACAATGTGTCACGTTTAAAAGATGTTGCAGAGCGTATGGTGATCCGTTCAACATCTTTTGCCACTGATATGCTCCAAGTGGGACGACAATTCAGGTGATATAGCTTATTCTGAAATAATATGTAATATGCACATTTGATGTAAATGGATGGTGTATCCATAGTTTATTGATGCTGACATGGATGATACAACGATTTACCTACCTTGGACATAATGAAATTGAAACACTAGCCAAAAGATATTTCTTGATTTGTCAGAGACGAAATACTGCTCAAGGCTGGTGCTTGTCTTTTTGTTTGTCAGAAGTGTTGAATTTATTAATTTTGAATTAAGAGATTCAAAGAGAACTACTGTCACGCTCAATGTTGTGGTTAATGATACAGGCTTTTCGGGAGGGACGTTGGAAGAACATTTTTTTTGTAAAGGGATGGAGCAATGGCAACGACTTAACTGGAAACTCAATAAAGCCATGGGTCAAAGCAAATCAAACTTTGAAAAGGAGAGAAAAATAGCTACAACACAATGCAAAAGCCAGTCTATGAATAAAACACCCGACAAGAATTACAGTAATAGTAAAAGTAACCTGGAGCTTTGCTGTGCAAGAGTATTTTTAACAATTTTTTAATCAATTTGGAGGTAAAGGGATAAATAACTGGATGTAGAAATGAAATAAACTGAACTTGAATGTAATGATGCATTAGTATATATATTATATATATATATATATATATATATATGTCTCATACAGATAATTCATACTTTTTAAGGAATGCATATTACTCATAAGACTTTTAAGAAGTGTTTACAACTTAAGTTTCAAAAATATGTTTTTGTTATTTTACATTATATATCTGTATTGCACCACAAAAACATTCACTATCTTTTCTGTCTGTATGATCATTGATTCTGTAGAATTTTACAATTGGAAAATGATGTGTAAGTGATGTTATTGAATAATTTGTTTTCAGTGCAATGGCAAATGATCATAGTCAAGTAACTGCTTGGGCAGCCGGAACAAGCAACACATGGCATCACCTTCAGAAAGGCTTCAAGATTTTGTCTGTTGAGTTTGCATCTCTGTCAGATAAGGCAACACAGGCAGTTAGTATCAGCCCTCTCTAATTTTTTGTTAATGTAATGGATATGGTGCACAGCATATTTATTGAAAAAAAGAAGAAAAGAAAGCAAGATAGTATAATTGTCACAGTATCTTTCTATAAATGACAAGATGATATAAAGTGAAGAATTTCATGCAGGATGTAGTTTGGATGGGTTGAGACTAAAAAGTTGTGTTTTGTTTTGTTATCCATCTCCCATCTACTACTTTAATAGTGTAAGGAACCCTGTCTGCACCCAGTCTTGAGGGTTTTGTTCCCTAAAACAATACTCTTTCCTGTTGAATTCTCATATATCTTTTTTAAATGAGATAGATTACAAATGATTAAGAAAAACAGAATCAAAGAAGTTGCTACTAAACAAAAATAAATGACTACTCTCTTTTTTAATTGTGTACGAAATAGAAGTAATTTTAGTGAAAATGTAACTCTGTAGCACTGTTTGGGATAGATATTCTACCTGTAGATATTTTAGACATTGAACAAGACTTATTTTTATTTTTAATATTCAAGAACATGTTCCAATTACTAAAATTGGATTTATTTTGCCTTTAAAAGCCATATTTACTGCATTTTCCTATGCCACATAATGTTTAAATTTATTCTCATTTTACATTCTCTGCTCTATCTCAGGATCATAATAATATCTTTGGGAAGAATTTTACTATGAATAGAAGTATGGAATCAAAGGAAAGCTTGAAGTCTCCCGAGATATAAACAGCTCCAAATATTCAAACATAAACTTTAACCCCAAACTGTCACGATGCACCACAAATTTGAATGTTTGGTTTTGAGTAGTATGAAGATAATACCTCAGGGTTCTTTCATCATTGCTTTATTTTTGAACATGACAATTTCAGGCTGTTGACGAGGAAGATGGAGTTGTAGAAAAATTACATTATTTTCAAGAGCTTATCACCGCTTACAGGGTATGCCTTTTTTAAAAGTACTTATTATTATATCTGTAAAATTTATTGTTTTGTTATTGATTGATTTTTATTTTTATTGTTTTTTGTTGTAGTTGGGTTTGGGTTTGTTTTTCTCTTTTTGTGTTTTGTATGTTTGGATATTGGATGGTGTTGGGGGGTGAATGGGTTGTTTTTTTTGTGGTTGTTGTATGCTTTTTATTGTTTTTAAATTTTGAATCAAAAGTCACTTGTTTCAAGATGATGCATTATTGCTACCGAGAAAAAAGAAAAGACAAAGAAAGAAACTTGAGCTTTAATAATCGTGTTTCCTTTGCTCTTAGTGCTTAAGGTCAATTCACAGAACATAGGAAAGCTTTTTGTTGGTTTCTTTTATACTGTGGCGACAAACAGATTGATCCTCGTGATAAGAGGCAGATATTGCATCTGTGTTGCAATAACATTAAAGCAAGATCTAGTAGAAATTAAGATAATGATCTTCCTATTCTTTGACATTCAGGATTTGTGTGACCGCCATGAAAAGGGTGTTCTTCATGACCATCAGAAGGCAATACAGAAAATGGGTCAATATAAAAAGAAGAAAATGTCAGCAACTGTTCAAAGTGCGGAGGTAAATGTTTTTTCACATATTTTATCCTGATTGTCTAATTTTTCCCTTATTAATTATTTTTCAGTCTATTACGATCATTCCACTGAAATTATTATTTTTTTTATACACTATAAATTATAATGATTTCACTTTGAGATCACCTTATAAGTGCTTTATTATAATTATGCAGAATATTTTCTGACGTATCTGAAATTTCAGTCAATAAATTACATCACTTTATAGTAATGAAGAGAATGTTGTGTGAACTTTTTTAAATTCGCTTTACAGGTACGTCCAGTAGAGCAGTTGGAACAGCGAATTTTACAGGTGAATTGTTTGAAATGGATTAGAAACTTGTCGTTTTGTTTTGTTTTTTCTTTAATTGTCATTTACAGGAGTTGAAAGAATAATTTTGTCCTCATGTTTTAAGTTTAAGAATGCCCTTACGATTTGATTAAGACATTCTTTGTTCTTTGTTGTTATGATTCTTTTATCAAATGCAAAATCGACACAGAAATGAAATAATTTTTTTTTTTACATTTGTCTTTCCAGCAAGAAGATCAAATAGCAAACATGGAGAATCGTAACTATTTTTCCCTTCACTGTCTTCAAATGGAAACCCAGTTGATTTATGCTCACCTTGACATCATGCATGAAGTTACTGCTTGCTTGGCCAATGTTGAAGCTGCTGCAAATTCAGAGGTAATTTTATAAACTGTTATAAACTGTTATTTTTTAATTCATTCACAAGTTCTGCATTGCAATGCTTCATCGTTGTTTGGAATATCATGAATTAACCCATTCACATCATCCTTTTTAGCCCTTGGCACTGCTTCATCATTACCTTCAAAAGTGTTGAACCAAGAGACTGCGGAAAACTCAATTGTATTAGATCTACCAACTGTCTCCAACAAATTGAAATTTGACTATTCTGACTTTAATTTACCAGCATCAATAGTTGCACACACACACACACACACACACACACACACACACACTCATATATGTATTTTTTTTTTTTTAAGCCTGGTTGAATCAGAACTTTTTACTTTAAAGTTTTGTCACTTTCTTGAGGTTTTTTTTTTTCATGTACACATATTGTTACCTATAATATTCTTCCCTCTACAGTTGACAAAGATTTGGACTGACATGAAACCAAGCATTGAGAGCCTCTGCCCCCAGTCTCCTGTCTCCTCGCCAACACGTCTTTCTCCGGTTGGTTCACCTAATAATCACCGACCTGGTATTTCGGTGTAGCTGGGTGTGGGAAACCAAGTATTTAGTGCTGACTAGGACTGTTCAAACCAAGGGAAAAGCAGGGAACTGTGCTCTATTCCAACAAATTTGCCTTTTTTTTTCTTTTAATGAATTAATATACAGAATTATTTTCTATCGTGTATGTACGGTGCATGAATTTTGAAGAATCAAACAGTTTTGTGACTGACTTTTCCATATGAGTCACAGATGTGACATGATATATTTCTGATTGTGAATTACTATGAAGGCACCCTTCCAAATCCTATAAATGGTTTGAATTCATCAAGTAGGACAAATGTTATTAATGAATCTTCTATATTTTCTTCAATCACTAATGATTCCCTTTATGTTTCAGTGTGAAGTGAAGTATGTTCAGGATTGCTTATATGTTGTGAATTATGTTCTTTCTAAAGTCGCTTAGTCCCACCTTTTTTATTTATAATTTCTGAAGCATATCTCAAAGTGGAGTAAAGCTGCAGCCGTAAAGGATGGTTGTGATACCATGAAAATAATGTCTAGCTGGTGTCAATACCCTTTTGTCATTAGATAAGTTCGTTTTATAATGTTAAGATAGAGAAGAGAAGTTTTCATCTGAGCAAGAGATCTACATTGTATTGTGATCAAACCTCAAATTTAAATGATATTGAGGCATTCTCACATTCACATATCATTTGTGATAATAAGTGCAGCATACTGCAGATGCTAGCACTTTTGCATGTATTGCACTGTGACCGTAAGGGTGATGATGAAGCATCACATTTCTGCTTATTATAAATAAAAATGGACAAAAGAAATGAAGAAAAAAGTTGATAATGTGCATTTGCAAGGTATTTGCATCTTTTGTGTGAAAGACATAGCTTTACTGGACTTAAATTTAATTAATAAACGTTCTTTCTGTTTTAGGGTTGGGGGGGGGTATTGTCTTGTCTGTTTTTTTTATTGTTGTTTCTTTTTGTTTGTTTGTTTTTTTTGTGTGAGTGTGTGTGTGTGTGTGTGTGTGTGGGGGGGGGGGTGATATGATGTGTAGCTTTTTGATTTTAAACATCATTTGTGGAAATGAAATATAAAGATATGTTCCATTTTTTCCGCAAATTCTGTTTGTTGTAGTGGCATGTTTGTGATAATTATCTCTGCAAATTTAGTGATAGCTTCCACCAAATCCATGTAAGTCCATGATTTTTTGTTTTATAAAAATGATAAATAAGAATACATGTATTAAATTCAGAATTTTTTATGTACATGGTTTAGTAAAATTGAACTAAACTTTGAAATGTGTGAGCATGCCTTTAAAAACCTTTCATGATGCAGACTTTCATCATTTTAATATATCAAATGTTCATAAAGCACAAATTTTCCTTAATATTAAGCAATTAATATTTTTGAAACTTTATTTCTATAGACCTTTTACTAGCACAACATTCACAAGCAAAAGAGAACTAGATAAACATAAGATTCCACATTATAATTTAGAACTAGATTCTATCAGTTGGTAGGTTCATCGTCATGGATTTAGTTTTAGATTGATCCATGTGTAAATACATGAAGGAAAACATTCCAAAATACAGATGTTCACCTTTATTATGAAAGAAGGCCAATTTGAAAAACACTTAAGAGAGTGATTATACCAAATGATCACGTACAGCAGCCATTTCAATGTCAGTGTTACCTTTTTATGTATCTGATTCTGTCTCTCAGTTTGTCTCGCCAATAAAACATTGCACATGTAGTGCTAGTAATGTTAATAATAATAATAATAATAATAATAATAATAATAATAATAATAATAATAATAACATTAATAATAATAATAATAATA
>JBBPDF010319284.1:0-11392 GCA_037974715.1 Lomanotus vermiformis | reverse complement strand
ATGATGATGATGATGATGATGATGATGATGATGATGATGACGATGATGATGATGATGATGATGATGATGATGATGATAATAATAATAATGACAATAATAAAAAATAGTAATAATAATCACAATAATAATCATAATAACAACAACAACAACAACAACAACAACAACATAGTGGCATAGAATATGAAGGGCCATAAGTTTATTCAAAAATCTTCGATTAAAATTTTAAATATACTCTCATATTACGTTTGTCTTCTGTCATAGCCTTGGATGACCTTGAACTTGTACAGACAAAATAAAGGGGCGTATTCTGAAGTGACTCTGGAGTCCAAAGACAAAGGCGTACATTTTCTTGCATTGTGGGCATCAAACGCCAGTCACAGACATCAGGAAGGGCCGTTAAAAGTAATGATGTTGTTCTGTGTCGACCATTATAATATTCGAAGGCAGAGGCGACTGTATTGATTTTAGTGTGCGCCAATTTGACCTGTTTGATGGCGGTAGTTTCAAGGGCTCTTGGGTCGAAGTAAGTCCATTCCTAGCTGACTTATAGCTGGTCATTGAACCTCTTTCTAGGTTTCATGGACGGCCTCGGCTCTTCGACCCAGAAGCCAGTTTACGAAAGTATGCTTGTCTAGGGAAGCATTGTGGACCAATAAGCACAGCAGGCCTTGTGCGTTTAAGGGACAAGCTAGAAGCAAAATCTATTTTAGTTCATTCTTAACCCAGAGGCACCAAATCTGGACAATATAATGCAGCGTAGAAAGAGGAATTGAAGCAAAACAATTGTAAAAAAAGAATTGGTTGCTATGGAAACGGCCGCCATCTTGAAAATAAACAAACATTTGTAGAGTCGTAAATCTTCGAAATTGAAGATCATTTTCACATTTTTTTTACTTAATATACTTAGTTTAAACATAGATGGGGATAATAGGCTATTAGGTTTTGTCAAAAGTTAATTCTTACATTTGTTACAATTTTTGAAAATCATATTATGAAAATGTCACTAAAAGGAGAAAACTTTCATTTAAAATGTTAAAATAATAATCCAAAGTATATCTAGATAATCAATATCAATAGCCTATTACCTCCAATTATGTCTGGTGAGCCTACATGCCAAATGTCATAACTCTAAATTAAATACTTTTTGAGATTTTGCAACTGGCATGGTACAAGGCAGTACAAAAAATGAGTTTTCGAGAAAAACGAAAAAAACTAATTCACTATTATTTAGAGAGCCAGGTTTGGCATAATACCACTAAAATCACCAAAAAAAAACAAACAGGCACAACTAGATATAAGCACTTACTCTAAATGTTGAAACCACCAGACTGGTAAGTATCACCCTCTTCCTGGTGTTTTTGACTATCCTCCATTATGCGGCGTCTTTTGGCGTTTTTATGTTTCCACTTTGATACACCAAGGGCTTTCTTCCTGGCGTGGCGAATCTTTTCTTGTTGTTTCAACTCTATGTAGTGGTTGTTGGTGTTGGTGATGGGAATGCCTAGATTTTCAACACCAATCTGAGGCCTGTCCTACCCATGTTGAAGGCAACAATCGCCAAGTATGTCGCAGTGTCGACGGAGGCTTTACTTCTATTTTCCGTCTTTGGACACCGGTTCCAAATAGTAGAGTTGAAACTCTCTTTGGCATTCTGTGTGCCCATCTTTGCACAAGAGAGAAGTTCAGGATCAGCTAACCTCTTGAAAACTGGATATACGAGGAGGCTGACATCACGATGAATGGTGGGCGTGTGTGGGCGAATCGGTGAGTTCGTGGCCAGGGAGCGGTTGTAATGTCACCAAGAAGTAGCCCCCTTGGGACAAAGCCGATGGTTTGGTCGGGTGTCAGTACTTGACATATGGAGGTAGCTTCCAAGGACAGCATTCTTCATCTTTGTAACTTCTGGAGCATTATCCTTTAGACTTTTCGCGTAAACGTTATGATTTTTTCTATATTTGACTGCGTAAGTTTCCTGTTTAACTCAGTTTTATGCGACTTTTTCAAATTGTCAAGACTGTTAAACATGCGTTTAGCAATGTAGTTTATGCAGTCTTCTTTTATAACCTCGATGTCAGCCGGAGGATCGATTCACTTCGCCGAAGGCCTTGGAATCCCCATCACATAGCATTGTGCCATATACGAGTCCCCGCTTCCTCACTGATCTTGCAAATATATGTTTAGCTGCTTCTACCTCCATGGCTTTGGCTGACCCATCAAAGTTTTTTAAGCAGTTAACCTCATGGTACATAAACCATTGCTGGTAATTTGGAGATCCTGGTTTAGGGCCTCTAGCACAGGCAGCACAATAATTGCTTACTACCTGGGCATCGATGATTAGCCCGGTCTGGAACTCGATGGCAACACCAACACCTACATGTGACGAATGTCCCCGCTTGTGCCAAGTCCCATCATACAAAACCGTGATGACTGGGCATCCAGACGAACTTGACCGCTGTGGTTCTTCTGATGCAACCCTGGCTTTGATGCAGTCTGGTTCATCGAGTGGTCCGCTGCTGTGATCGATGCATGTCGTACTTCAGACGATATGTCCTGATACGTCTTATGATGCTGTACCAATGGGCTGCTTACAATACCCAGGAATGTTGTCAACTTAGCATGGGTTATACCGGTCTCCGGACAGGCAAGGGCGGTTTGTCGCTTTATGTCGAAATGTTTTTCATTCTTTGTTGATGTCCGGGACGACCAGATGAGTTCATCACACACTTTGCACAAAACATCACACTTTACAGAAAGTCCACGTGAAATAGATAGAGTAAACTCTTAACTCTGGGTAAGGCAATTAGGGCAAGCAGCAAATTGAAAAATCCATTCCAAAAAGGCTGAATTAATGAACAAATAATCATTTGTCGAAGTCTGTGAAGCTGCATAAAACGAGGCTTTCCTTTATACACTCACCATCAATTGATACAAATACTTTATTGACGATAACAACGGATATAGAACAAACCTTTTATGTTGTCGTAGTGCACTATGTCGATCATTGTAGACGATTTTTGAGCATCCATTCCATTGTCAGTCTTAGGCGTGCATAGATCTACTCCAGTGGCAGGATAAGAGTTCCTAGTTCCCGGCGTTGCACTGCTGGACCATGCATACTTTTTAAGTGTTTTCGAATTCATGACTTGTAAATGAAATAATAATGCTAAAAGTCTTTAAAATTCACAAGTAAAAGGGAAATTCCCCCAAAATATGCGGACTTGACATCTTAATACATCTACCCCGGATCAACTATCAAGTTCAAAACTTTTTCTTGTGATAACATTACAAATATGATATGAAAATGATTTGTGGATTTTCCCTTGTTACCTGTTAGATTATAACAAAACTCACCAAAGAGTCTGTTTTAATCTGCTAGTCGAGCTTTCTTAATTGACGTCTGGTACAGCGTTGAGTTCTTCTGAGTATCCATCTCAAGTTTGTCCTGACCATGAAGAAGAACATTGGAGAGTCTTCGCAGGAGATGAGGGTTCGATGATTCAAGGTCATAGAACATGCTGATGGTGCATAGAACACTAATTAGAACATGTGACGGCAACACACTTTTTGCTTTGCCTTTTTCATGAAGCAGAGACCGCTTCGTACTAATTCACACGTGCACTGATGCGGAATCTGCAACCAACCCATAGACTCTTCTTTAATAAACTCCTTGACAGTCAGCACTTGTCACTAAAGGTTCATCTTCCTCAAATGACAACTCACACTTTCTCTCTTATCTAATCAACCCGCCACATACACCACAGCAAGCTCTTTGGTCCCAGAGTGTGAGAAACTGACTTCTGCAATACACTTCTTTACGACAGCCGCATCAACTACGTCAATACCAGAACATGTATGAGGCGTTGCACTGGCTTGATCGGTTTCTATATACTCCAAATATGATGGTGCATGCCTAGCTAAGCGTCTTTTTAAACGCAGTTAAGACATCACCCGCAACTATGAATGTATTAGCCCCAGGAGACTGGCGATAGACAAATTCCCCTTCAATCCTGTCACTTTGCACCTCACAAAGAAGGACATAATGGAACCCTGCAGTGAACTGATGTGCACAAACAGCTATCAGCCCCTCTGTAGTCTGCACTGGAGCTTACCTTATGTCATGAGTAAGACACTGAAAACGCTTAGCCCCGTGCCCCGAAGAAGATCCCTTAAAAAGCTCCAGAAATGGTGGCAGATTACAGGAACTTTCCTCTTGAACACTACAATTTGGATCTCGCATCCTCTTATCTTGCCATTCGCCTGAAACATTGACTGCATTCCACCAGTCAAGTACCTGTTGGATGAAAGCAGCAGTTTCCTCAGCACCTTGTAGTTTCAGTGCAGCAACCACCCTGTCATTGAATATACTTAGTACATGTTGCACATTTTGTAGTTGCAGGAAACAGATGTACAAGTCAAGGGGACGGATTTAAGAATGCTATCCTGCCCTGCCTTATATAGTTTCTTCACATCTGAAAAATCACCTACACTTTTTTTTTGTCGAATGAAAGCTTCTGAGTTTTTTCGGAAATCCAATTGTTCCTGATACATTTTAAAAGATGGACATTGTCATACAACAAAAACCAAGGTCTCTGGCTGTCAAGTGGATGGACCGCTTCATAGTCCGCCTTCTTGGTGAAGAGGGTGCAATATTGTTGGTTAATCTTGTGGTTGTCTGTGATTGAACCAATAACGATGCCACCAGCTTGTTCCACTGCAATAGCAGCTTCTCTCACCACTTGATTCTTATACACGGCATTTAACCTGTGGATCGGAGTCACCGATATCATCACACTCGGTCCCCCATGGAGGCACTTTACCATCACATAGAGCATTGAGCTGGCTCTTGAGTTGGGTTCATTCGTAGCCATCCCACTAACTTACTAAGAACACCCAGAGAAAGCTACAGTGGGCCGAATTTTAATTTCATTGACCAGCAGGAAACAATGTTTCTGCTGGTGGTTCTTCGCTTTCTGAAATATTTTCACTAGAGCAGCATTGATGTCCACAGATGACAGAACTGACTGCAGTTTACGTTTACTCGGGAACACCAGATCTTCATGAAGCTGGCTGTAGCTACAGTTTGGAAAGCTTTCTACAGCAAAACAATAGTCTGCAACCATGAATGCCTTTTTGTATAGTAGCTGTTATTGCCTTGTGAGAAATTGGAGTTTCTTGGGTTTGTTGGGTCCCAGAGATTCCTCAGATACAGATTCGAGCAATGAAATGGCTTTGTCTAACACATCATCCTCTGGAAGTTTATGACCAAGAGCACATAGCACAGCCTTGAAAAACTGAGAATAATGTCCCAGGCCATTATTAGGACTCAGGATTTTCGATAATGGAATTTTAATGGATTATCGGAGTGACCACAAAAAGACAACACTTAGTTTACAGCATAAAGGTTCCAACTTGCACTCTCATATGTACACTGACATGAAGCACATGAAAGAACAAGGAGACACAAATTCCTCACAAAATCACTTACTTATCATCTCATCGTGGAACCAAGGAAAACAGTGAACCTAACACAAAGCACCATAACAAAACGAACATTCCCAGCTGCTCGCTGGTGTTCTGCCATTCGGAGGCACCTTACCATTGGTAAGTGAGTTTGCATCTTTGCACACCTCCTGAGCAGTTCTGGATCAGTCAGCCGTTTTATTACAGGGTAGATAAATGGGAGAACCCCAGGTTTGATAATTGGTTCAACATGCCATGGTTGGGGCTCTCCGTTTGCTTCTGCCCTTTTGTGTCTACACTAGGAGGTGGGGCCTTCTGGGCAGTATTTGTGGTTGGGGCTTGCATCTGTTGAGGACATATGCAGTATTCCTCCAAGAACAGAAAACTTCATCTTTTCTACATCTGGGGCGGCACGTTTCAGATTAGTAGCATATGTGTTTGTGATTTTTTCAATGCAAGGCTGGGTTAGTTTCCTGTTCAGAGCTTGCTTGTTGTCCTTTTTGCATGCCTCAAGGCCGTTGAACATTCTTTTGGCGATATGATTGATGTAGTCTTCCTTGAGGATTGTGATGTTGTATCCCGATTCCTGGTTTGCTGCAGTTAAAGCCTTTGAATCCCCATCGCAAAGCATGGTCCCATAAATAAGATGGCGTTTCTCAACGCTTCTCTTGAAGATAAGTCCAGCGGCTGCTGCTTCCATGCTATTTGCTGATTGGCTGTGGTTTTTCTGGCAGGATTGTGTATGATTGGCTTGCCACTCAAGAAAAGTTATGTCAGAGGGCTTAGGTCCTGTCTCGCAGGCATGGCAATAGTTGCTGAGTACCTCGTAGTCCAGAACTAAACCTGTGTCGACACTAATAGCTACACCCACACCATTATGGGATGAGTGTCTCCGCTTTTTGCCATGTACCATCGAAAGACACAGCAATCACATCCAATCCAGTTGAACTGTTGTGATGAAACAATTTCTCCGGATGCATGTTTAGACGTTACGAGATTGGCTGCTTTAGTCATAACATCCTCAGCAGCATCACGGGCAGCTCTGTGAATCTCCATTCCGCTGTCAGCGAATGTCTTTTTGTGAAAAGGATTCTGAAAATTCATTACAGCAAAAAGTCTGTTTAGTTCTGTAGGGAAATTCCATTCTCTTTGCTTGCCAGGACAGTCCTGTAATTAATGTCAAATCGGGATCCGGCGAAAGGTGACGTTGGGGGCAGTCCATAAGATGGAATCACACGACTTGCAGATAAGAGTGAAATACTGTGCCATGCCTTTTTTTATGCCCTCCTGGAGGGTCATGTCACTTTGATGACAACATGGGCAGCAGACCCCAGAAAGCACATTAATGAGGAAAGACATATGAACTGCAAAATAGCTCCCAAAAGTATTTGGCATCGATGCTATACTTCCTCTTTGCAGATGGACGAGTGCTCTGCACCGAATCATCACTGAAAAATATAGAGAGATTCAAATCCAGTTTAGCATAAAAAATGGAAAAAATATAGATTCAAGAATAGCCTATTCATATTTCAAGGTAAAGCTGTACATAGTAATAGCATTGAACATAAATGTATATAAATGTTTTTGTTGGGGTTTTTTTTTTTCAATTTCAACAATGAGCTGGCCTAGAGAATCTCTCTATTTTTCTATTTTTCTATTTATCAATCAAGTAAACAAATGAACTGGGTTTTTTTGTGTGTGCTGATAATACTCTGATGCAGTTCTTTACTTGTGCCAGTAATGATCTGGATTTTAAATTCAGCGATGTATTGTGACGAAGGGTTGTTCTCCATCTAGATCTAGCAAGATCAACTTTATCAGACATTAGTTCTGTTCTGACATCTTTTGGGGGAGAGAAAAGAGTTAAAAATAACTGTAAGATGTAAAATAATAAAGATTATAACTTACCCGAGATGATCATCAGCATTATTCATATTATCCAGCATTGACGAGTCTTGGTCTCCTGAGATATCAAGATCTGGAAGGTCCGACAAAGGCCTTTCACTATCACTTCCAGCCTGTTCTTGAAGAATAGGGTCGGTTGAAGGGTTGTCAGTAGACTCTAGATCCTTTTTTATCATTGTAGGCACAGCATGCCTACCCCTCTTCTTAGCCCCCTTCTTCTTTCTACCAAACATGAAGTTTTTAGGCATTTTCAAACGATGAACGAGTTGAGATTCAAAGTAAAACGTAGTCGATCGAACGAAATCGCCATGATGTAAACAAAGCCAGTATTCATCGGAACCGCATAGTGCGCATGCGCACTGTAAAGCTCCAAAGCGAAAGAACGAATGGTATGACAGGAAAAAGTACTACATTCCTTATACGGATTATTGCGTCAGGAGGTTCCTGAGGAATAAAACTGGGAAATGTCGTATTATTTTCAAACATTGGTTTATTTCACCTCCCTGAATGTGGTGGTAGTCGATACCTTTATTTAAGATTTTTACAACGATACCAAACATAAATGGCTTCATTGTAAAAAAAACCATCGGCATCCATAGGCTGAAAAATCCAACTATTCACTTTCTTTGATGCAAAAACTTCAAAACTACATCAGACATGCCTTGTAAATACGCTCAATAATATACTTTTTAGGCTGTTTTATTAAAAATTGATCGTTATATTCGATTCTAAAGGTATTGAAGATGCTTTTTAGCGTAAGTTTGAAATTTTGATATTTTGAGCCCCGACCCAGCCAAAAACTGATAATGCTCACCAGGACGCCCCCTATCAATGTCTTCGTAGCCTTTTGTATTAAATTTAAATCAGTAAAATATTATTATGGAATAATCTTTAAATTCATTCAATGTCGCTGTCTTCATCACTGCTGTCAGCTCTTCTTTATGGCTGAGATGCAGTTTCATTCAATTCATTCGAATAAAATGCTCTGACAGTATCAGGAGCACTAAGTTCCTCAAGAAGTCTAAGGACATCAGCCTTTCTGGCTGGCTTCTTCTTCATAAAAGAGGGCTTGACTTGTGAAGTAGGGGACAACAGTGTTGGATGAAAATTCTCCCGCCATTTTCCTTTTTTGAGAAGTGTGTGGAAACAAGTCCCCACTGTATGTCTTTGATTCCAATTGCAGCACCATTTATTTGAACCACCTTTGCCTCACTTAAGTTAAAGATTCTGGCCCTCTTAGTGAAAGATGTGGCCTCTTTTTTGAAATCATAGCATTGCCTGTCCTGAATATAACGATGCACAATGCCATGATTTTTCATGATAGAAATATAATCCTCAGGGAGATAAATAGTGTTTTGTTTTCTGATTTCTTGTTCAATGCGACCAAAGACCCCATCAGCTGGGAGGAAACTGTGTCCACGCACTGGGAATGTAAAAGTGATGTTTAAGTTTGGATACATCTGAGCACATAGAGCCAGGAGCATGGAGAGGACATTTAAGTTTTTGTTTTGTCCATAACAGGAATCCGAGAAAAGACGAAGGTCCTGTTTACACTCAAGCTCCTCCTTTAAATCATTTGCAAGGAATGACTTTAAGGCGGAGGCAATCATATTTGAGTCTTTTTTGTTTTCACTCTCCAACCATGTGTACAAAATGGATGTCTTGTCTTCTTTGACAATGATCCGCCCGATGGACAACAATACCAAAAATGTAATTGATAAAGTTGTCTACTATAGTACGCTTGTCCGATGGCTGTACGTGGGAGAACCAAATTCTCCATCACATCGAAACATACTGTTGTAGATGACCCAACGTCGTTCAGGGCGTTATAAAATTGTCGTGCTCGTCTGCGATGGAGAATGTATTCAGCCGCCAATATTTTCTTTTGATTTTCTTCGAGGGTTGGGCATTTCACTTGGTTTGTAAAATTAATGCATTTCGAGCAGACATCAGACGCAGGATGACCAAAGCCTAGATTGAAACATCCAGTACATCCAGTAAATACCGAATAATACAGAGAGTAACATGCTTGTACAGTGGCATGGTTCTGCGCTCTAAAAAGTCGGTACATCTTGGCGACGCTAAGTTCACTTGGAAGATATTTTCGGCCCGGTGAGTCTTTTCTGCTATAATGGCTTGGCTTGCACTTGAACTGGCGGATGTGGTTCATGACAGCTGCCCTCTTTTCCTCGTCAGATTCTTTTTGACGGCGCCCCCCTCTCATTTCAGGACGTGCAGCTTTGTGTTCATGAAAGTATCTTGCGACCCTTTTCACCCGGTCAACAGAAAGCCCTTTATTGGAAAGAAGAAAAGAATTGACGCAAAATTACATATTTTTATTGTTAGAATATGATCCATCTTTGTTTTATCCTCATATAACAACTTAAAACAATTAGAAATATGTTATAAATGAAATGCATCATTCATGATACAAGAAAATTTGATTTTAAATTGAAACAAAGAGAAGAGGACCTAATAGTTGCAATGTGACTGTGCTATTATAAGAATTTATTAAAAATAATAAAATAAAATTTTAGCTTATAAAATGAGAAGCTCCCCTGAGCACATTACCGGTAGGCCTATGTGGGGGTGTTTGACATAAGAAAAATTAACCCCCTCTCACATGTTTCTACACACTTGCCAAAGATCCTGTGTACACACTCTTCGCTTCACTCCCACGTGAAAAATTATTTTAAAATATGAGATTAATGGAATAAATTTTAAAGGATGAGACATCAAATGTTGAAAGTATTTAAAATAATTTGATACCTTTTAAAAATAAATATTTCCCCTTATTTTCAAATTCTTACTCACCCAAGACACTGCAGAATGTTAGCTGACAAACTGGAACTCTTCCTTGGCCACCAGATGTCAAGAGAAAGTATTTCACTGTCACATTTCGCTGCTGCTTGCGTTCTTCTTCCTTAACCCGAATTCTTTTAGCACCGGATACATCAAGGAGGCGCAGCAAATATTCATCTTGTTTCACCTTTACAAAATGAACATAGAAAGAAATATAAGCCTACAGGAACTGTAATCTAACTCTTCAAATAATTGGAATATTGCATAGTAAAAGTACAATTAGTAAATGTAAGAATAGATCAGTTCTAGAAGATCTAGAGTCTAGTTATAATGAAGTCTAGTCTAGATCTAGACTTCCATTACCTGACTTATTGTAAAAATCCAATGAACAGTTTGCAAGCATGGACTATGATAATAATAGACTTAAAGCAAGATTCAATGGAAAATAACATCCGGCAAATAGATTATCTAGATCTAGATCTAGATGTATGAAGGCCTACTATAAGGCTTAACACATATTAACATGCGACTAAGAAACTCTTTAAAGACCTACCTTATCAGGAGCATCATAAAATCGTTCATGATTCAAAGCAACATCAGCCACTGTAAGGAATTCGGCATGGCATTTCCCTTTGTCGGCAGTATGCTTGCATGCCTTCGTGGGAAATTTTCCTCCCCCCCGAATGGCGAGCTCGTTTCATTACTTCTCTTTGATGTTGTGATGGATCAGAACGTTTTCTTCGACCATTAATAGAAATTTCAACATCTTCAACACTATTATCGAAGTCATTCATCATGATGGGATCGAATTTTACGGAATTACTGTGGATTGGGTTAAAGTTTGCAATTTAGCAACACAGTACCGGTTTTTTCACGGTGGGCGTTTGCGGTTAGGGGTGTGACCGGATGTTTATAGAAATGGACAGCGCTGATTGGCTGGATGGATAAAGTGCATTTTGCTACGAAATCACGGTGGCATTTAGTGAGTTTTGTGACAAAATCACTATTCTTACCAGTTCAAATCGAGGTTTATAGCGCGTTTTGCGGAGAAAGTGGAAAGGCAGTAGAGAGATGCCTCTTTGTATGACATATTGAGGGAGATAACTCATTTTTTAAAATTTTGGCTTATAGTGCGTTTTGTCATGGAACCCTTAAGTCTGAGCCCTATCTTGAAAAATAGAAATATCTCAATGGAAACAAAATATAGAGTTTTAAAAGCATATGT
>JBBPDF010318178.1:0-11392 GCA_037974715.1 Lomanotus vermiformis | reverse complement strand
TTATGCAATGTAAGAGACAGAGGACATAGCTTCTGCAGAAGAATATCCCCCTACATTGATGATAAGAGAACAATGCCTAAGCACAAGCTGTTTCTAATTCTTGACATAAGAGTAGGCATCTGGTTCATGCTAGACCAAACTCTCAAAATCAAATGGATCTAAAAAAAAATTATCCATTTCAAAGTAATAACAAAAGCAAAATTAATATTCATGGCTAATATTCACTATTCAGATGTTTCAAAATGAATAGAAAATCAAAATATGTGTATTTGTATCAGCAAAATGAATCTTGTTCTTTCACTCAACCTCCATTGACCTTGTAAGCTCGAGTGAAAACGTCTAAATTATGTACAATTTCCCATTATCCTTTCTATTTTTATGTAATTATATTACATACACATGCTCTACTTTCATTGGCTGAAGTGTGTTAGCGCCATTTGACACAATGGAATTGGATAAAATTAGGCATTCTAGCAGCAACCCTAACACATCTACTGGAACGCCAAAATACAGGGCCCCCTGATTGCAGATAACAAAATGCTCAGTGGGACAGAAAAATACGAGACCCGTCACAAGCGTAGGTGATCGACTAAGGCTTAACGGGTGGAATATATATGAGCCCACCGTCAAACGGTTGAGTGAATTTGAATTCAAGAGGTTAAGAATTGTAACCATTTCTCATCCACATATACATGCACTTAGATAGGTAGAAAATACCTGATATAAATAAGTTTGACTATGTGTATATGTTTTCTATTACCAGTCTGCCTTGCTCCAAGACAAGAGAGAAATGGCCAGTGCTGTGAGTATGAATACATGTATTGTGATGGAGAACAAATACAGTAGTCTCCGCCTAATGACGCGATTTCCAGGGGACAAAGAAAATGGGCTATTAGATGGAGCGGGTTATTAGATGAATTGGCAAGGGGGGTAACAAATTACGTACGTACATGACATATTACGAAATTGAATGTAAAGTGCATGTAGTTAGATCAGTGACCACCCTTTGTGTAGAGTGTCCGGTGAGAAACTAAACGATGATTGGCTGCAAAAACGGCCAATCAATAGTCTGCTCTGACAAGTCACCTATGGGTGTTCCTCTTTGTCCCTCCCACTTGTTAGCCCGCTGGGCCATCTTTGTCATAATCTTTCATAATAGGGTGGTATGGGAATGCTTAGGCTCCACAAACGTTGCTCAATGACCAGACCATCGGCCCACACTATGCAGGAGAGGATGGCATTACTCTTTTGTTTTCCAAGGTAGGGCGGGGCCTGTGCTGTGGTGTGGTTGACCAGATGACCAAGGTGTGATTGTGTCTGTTGTGAGACAATTGGTTTTAAAGACTGTTCTTTAATAGCCTTCGTGAGTCGCCTGCTTTTAAACGTATTGACATTGATGCTCAAAGGACTTGCAACAAAGGTTTATAAATGGGATGGCTGTATTGTGTTTAAAAATTCTTTCTCATCTTCGTTGCTTATTATAGACCCAGTGAAAAATACCGGGTTATCAGGCGAAGGTCTGGTCTCCGAGCGGGTTGTTAGAGGGGTGTTTTAAAAAGAAGAAAAAACTGTTTCACCGAAGCAACGGGTTATTAAGCGAAGTTAGCTATAAGGCGGCGGGTTATTAGACGGTGACTACTGTACTATATTCCAAGTAATGCTTATCTGTATGAATTTAGGAAAAGAGAATCCATTGCACAATTTCATTTTTACAGATTGTTTTTGTAAATATCCATTTGCCACAGGGCTTACACAGAGATCCCAGGAAGTAAAGTATAATTGCAATTTGGTGTTTTAGTTCTTTTTCTAGTGTAATAATTCTATTTAGTGGTTTTTGGATATTAATGTTTTATGATTGACATTTACGTGTACATTTCCAGTGTGTCCAAATCCTAAAGTTGAAAGGAATGGCCAATGCTGTAAGTAAAGTCCTTAAGTTGATATACAAATGTCTATCCAAAGGACTGTTATTTATACTCTCTACTGAATTTTAACCATTAGAAAATTATAAAAGCAACTTTAAATATAGGAAGTTCAATCTTCTATGTTATGAAGTGTTTTTCGTAAAAAACAAAACAAAACATTAATTGAAAATAGCTTTTGATGGATGTGTAAAAGTTATTTCATAAACAATATCGAGATATTTTCAGACATTTTAAACAATTGTTGACTACTACTCCCCCTCCTCCTCCTCCTGCTACTTCTTCTTCTTCCACAACAAATCCTTGATCTGCAACCAAATCTGTTCATCACATCTGCCTCTTTCACACCAGCTGCCAGTATATCTTCCTTAATTCCTTCCATATACCTTCTTTCCAGTCTTCCTCTTTTCCTCTTACCTGGTAGTGATATCCTCAGCATTCTCTTACCAATGTACTCTTCATTTCTCCTCTGAACATGACCAAACCATCTCAATCTAGATTCTCTCATGCTGTGTCCAATCCTGCCTACGTGAGCATTCTCTCTAATGTACTCATTTCTGATCTTGTGTAATCTTGTGACATCCATTGAGAGATGTAGCATCTTCATTTTAGGCAACTCCAGCTCTAATCCGTGCCGTTTTGTTAGTGCAATAGTCTCTAGACCACACATCATTTCTGTACGAATAACAGTCTCACCTTTCAGTTTTCTAGGTATCCCTTTATCTCACATTAATCAACAGTTGACAATGTTTCAACTTAAGTGTGCCAAATGTATTTCCCCATGTCCTTCTACAGTATGTCCTAGCAGCTGTGGGTTTACTGCTATTCAAGATCCAAACAGTTGTCAGTGCTCATGCAGGAACAGTGATTACGAATATAGAAATGGCCAGTGTGGTATGTTATTTGTGATAATATTGAATATTTTATAAAGAACTAATTTTCTGTTTAGAAAACATGCTTATGAAGATGTAATATTTAAATATTATATCTGTAATGAATTACAAGATTATTTCAGTTTTCCCTTTGTTTAAAAGAAAATGTTAAGCAGATTATTTTATAGAGGAAAAATTGTCTATTAAAATCTTTTTTTTGACTGTTGATGAAGTGTTACTAGTTGTTTATGTAGTTTTCAACAAATTTGAGTCGTATATGAAATTAATTTTAGCCAAATTTTAATATATATGTTTTTTCTGCTTATTACATTAATTTCTCAAACTTTTACCATGATCTTGTCCACTCTAAAAATTCAGCAGCCCACCAGTAATGTTATTAAAGCAATTGTTTCAATTCTCTTGCAGTTTGTAAGAACAGAGTATGTCCTTTTGATGCTACGCAAGACACAAATACTTGCCACTGCATTTGCAGGGATCCCAAGAAAATTTATGATAGATCTAGTGGCCATTGTGGTAAATGTTTTATTTTAATTCATTTTTAATTAGAATTTGTTTTTATGTTATGGATGTGCAAGTGAAGGAAAGGAATCTTGACATATTGTAAAAAAATAATCAATTCACCTGTGACAATGATTCACATTATTCTTACAGATTAATGCTTGTTTAATTGTACTCTTGTGTCATGACTGTCAAGCATTGATTGTAGACTTTTCACTTTTAAATGGTTGGAATCTCGCTGTTCACATGTATCATGTTCATTTTGCTGGCTGCATAGCAAACTATTCTGTTGACAAATTCATGAAACTAAGAAAATTTTCAAACATTCTTTTCTCTTTTATCCCTGGACCGATTCCTGTTGTTTTTTGTTTTTTTTAAATTGGCGCTTTATGAATATTTTGTATCAGGTTCATAAAATTTATTGATGATATAGTTGTTTACGGGAAATTCACAGTTACATACATTACAATAGTCTGCAGTACAATATATTATGATGTTTTCGACATAGATTAGAATGGCTTACTGTCACTTTGGTTGGTATGAGCTGCAATACCTGGTAGTTTCTCGTTTAAATAGTTGAATCAGTGAACTGGCAGGGAAACTGATAATTTCAGAAATTATCTTAGAAAAGAAAGTGACAGACAGATGAGTAGGTACTAATAAGTTCTCTAGGCAAAAAAATCCAAGACAGCATGCAGAAAAGTAAGGACAAAAGAGTTCAATAGGTTTAAGAAAGTCAAGCCATCAGGTAAAAGGTGCTTGCCATTGCATTGCATAACGTTTTATTGCCATATGTCAGTGTGGAATGAATTAAGCATTCATGACATGCCTTAGACCAAAACCTCTTAGATGTTCACATAAGAGGAACTTAAAAGTTAAAAAATCTGAGTAAACCAAATTAAAGCTCTCTTTTGGTATCGGCAGAATATTCGTACATCTAAAATTTGAAAAAAAATGTTGATTTATATCAGTTTGCTTTGCTGCCAATGATTTGTCCATAAAGCTTGCCAACTTAGTTTTATTCATCTTTTGATTTCATTTTCTTTGGATAAGGTTTTGGTTGATTTATGCTTACCAAGGTATAATATTCTACCTTTTCTAATCCTCTGTTTTCTGTCATGATTTTCTGGTGGTCATCAATATAGTTGTTCGTCATAGTTTTTGTTTTTCTGTAGTTCATATGGAGATCCACTTCTTCACTTTCTTCATCTAAGTCTGATGGCATTGTTTGTGTTTTGTTCAAGGTCGAAGTGACTTTTTCTTCTTTATTTGTCTCATACATCCAACTTGGGAATACTGCGTAAATTTCCGAAAGACATTTAAGGCAGAAAAGGGAAAACTTTACTCACAACTATGTAAGGTTTGATCTGTAAGTCAAAATGTTTCTCCTTTACTTATTTCAAAGATCTACTTGCAAGATACAAATGTACAACCTCTTCCAGTTTGCAGAAACAGACCAGTTTGTGAGCCTCACCAAACATTTAACAGCAGCAAATGTGTCTGTGATAATAGCAGAAGTGGTTGTGACAATCAGTGTCCTTCAGATGCAAGCCAAAATCCCTATAACTGTAAATGCATTTGTCTGAATCAAAATAAAGTCTACACAGATGACAGATGTGGTAAGTAGTTTTATAATTTGATAAGCTCCTCACATTTTTGCTTTCACAGGGGAACCTCTTCATTAAGTCCCTTTGAAAACAACTCCCTATTCACATTGTGACCCAAAATAAAAACACAGAATGGTTTTATTTTATTAATTAAACCTCTGTGAACAACAGCCACCTCCAAATAACGACTAAACAGAAGTTTTCGCAAGAGTGCCCGGTGGTTGGGAAGCAGCCTAACAGGGCGCTTAGGTGGTGCAGGCATTCAGATGATATCGACCCTGCACCTCCAAGAGTTCTGATTTCCATTATCTTTAGCCTGAGTCTTCGAATGTCTTTGAAGTTTACGAAGCATCTTGAAACATGATTGTCATGTATGGACAAAGATCATTTTGCTAAGTTTTAAATCACTTTTAAGTTACGAGCCATGCCGCCAATTTCAGAAAGCTAAAAAGACACCCATGTCCACAGCCAGACAGTGATCATTTTGTCGTGACAGGGAGGGACTCAAGTGCATTGTGTTGCGTAAATCTGTTTGGCAGTAATTCATTTTAACTAATGACCTTGTTAAGACAAGGCAAAGGTTGTCTCGCATCATTGAACCGCTGGGCATGTCTCATCGACATCCAAATCCGGGCAATACCTTTTGCGTCACATTTACGAATCTGATTGGCTGGACAGTGGATCAACAAGGGGGGCATTCATTTGTTTCCTGTTTCAGACTCTAAGGGGTGGGAAAACTACTCAAGTGACTTGGAGGGACGCCTTTTGACACTTTAGCAAAATACAAACAAGTGTTCATGGTTACTTTATCTGGAGTCAGTTGATATTTCATTGCTTTTTTTATTGACACCATGCCAACATACTGGGCACTAAGGCGGCATATGGCTTTTGAAGGTGGGCACTCAGTGTGATGATTTTGATAGTAAAAAATCAGTTTTGTCAATATAGCGGGCACTTAGGCATAACAGGTATTCCCCCGGAGGGCACTGACGTGAAAACTACTGTATTACATTGCAATGCATTTTCCACATTGACGGTTATCAACTGCACAAATCCACTCAATCATTGTTTTATAGAGACACCAAAGCCTTGTTGATTTTATAGCCTTGACTCAAAGGACATTCCAGGCATATTGTATGTCTATTGCTTTGAGATCTTTTGCTTTGTAGTACAATATAACTTCCCTACTATGGACTCCCGAACAGCAACCACCTTTACACAACAAACAAAAATGAAGTGACGGATTGATTTTGCTATACAAAACCTTCACAAAATGGTCAGCAACCACCCAAAACAGTCTCTACAATGACCATTTTCGACTGCGCCAATCAACTTCTATCACTGAAAAGCAGTGGCAGCCGCTAAACTTATAAAAAAATCGGCCCATGATGATGTTTGACCTGACGAGGTTCGTTATGGATATTTTGTATGGTCTCATTGGTTAATATGATGAATAATAGAACCAACTCCGACTTATAACTCACCCGTCGGGTGACAAAGGAAACGAGCTTTTACACAAATAGACAGAGCTGGTTGTTACACATATTAGCAAGGGAGGCAATATAGTACGTATGCGTAATGTAATTATTTTTGAACTTACTGAGCATGTAGTTATATCACTGACCACCTTTCAAGTGGATTGCCCATTGATAAACTAAATGATGATTGACTGCAAAAGCGGCCAATCAATAGTCCACCGTGACAAGTCATACAAGTGTTCCTGTATGTCCCTCCCCCTTGTCAACTGATCGTTCTTCCTATGACATAATCTTTCATCACATTTGGGTACAGGAATATATAGGCTACACTAAACATGTTGCTCAGATACTATTGGTCCACACTATGCAGGTGGAAGGCTTTACTCCTTTGTTTAGCAAGGCAAGGCGGGGCTTGTGCTGTGATGAACCAAGGTGTGATTTGTTGAGACCAACGTGAGAGGCTTGGTTTGAATGTCTGTACAATCATTGCCTTTGTGAGAAGCATGCTTTTATTTACAGGTTTTGACATTGAGACACAAATAACTTTGTTCCAGAGGTTATGTATGGAATGGCTGTGTTGATGGTGAAAATTATTTCATATCGTCTTTGTTTATATTACAGCCTGAAGACAGAGCACAGGACTTAATGGCGGCTATAACAGAGATATCGATTAATGTCTTTTTCTTTTTTTTTTTTTTTTCGGGTTTTGTTTTTTGTTTGTTTTTTTGTTTGTTTCTTTTACATTAGAATAGGTGAGAAGACACAAGATCTTCTAAAACTAATAATAATAGGCAATATGACCTTCCACGGCCTGTTCGAGATATGGATCTTAGATCTGTTAGACTAGTCATGAACATTAGGAACAGACACTTAATAGCGTTGCACTTAAAAGGCATTTAGTCACAAAAGGATTGTCATGCAAGTCAGCAGATTGATGACAGGCATTTGCCCACTGTCCCTCAATTGAATTTTAGTACATATATATCAGTAATGAACATCCTAAGAACAGTGCTCTCTCACTCCCTCTTCCTTCTTCCCCTCCGTCCCTCCTCTCCTCTCCCTCTCTCCCCTTCCTTTAACATGCATATGCACACACACACACAAGTAATACCCTCAAGACATTGATTTTTTTTCTTTTTTGTCATAAAGGAGGAGACGCTTTATGGATGTAAACTAATGTAAGATCCCATAGGTGTGCTCTTCATTTTTCTGCACATATAACAATATACAGTAGGTTGCTGGATGCAACGTTTAATGTTGTAGTGTTGATTGCTGCTGGGTAAATCTCAGTATTAAGGCCTTTATAATGATGCAATATTACATTATTGTAGGAATGCAGGACTTCAGTGGAGCAAAATGTTGTGGAGAATCTTTGAAGGACCAGTGTTTCGGACACGAAGTTTTGGTGGGTGGGATCAGATTTAAAATTCTCTCCAGATTCCAATTTAGGGGTCAGAATACAGACTTTTTCTTGTATGGTCTTGGGCAAGTATGCATGGATGGCAATGGAACAATTCTCAGACTATTTTATATGCAAATTTGCAGTAAGAGCAAGACACTATCCTCGTATAAAAATAACACTAATATTCTAGTCATCTTCCCCATTAATCTTTACAAATAATTACGGCTTGTACGAGATGGTGATACTTCCGTAAGCCTATATAACATTTCAAAAAAAGAAATCTCCCTACATGACAATCACTGTTATTCTTTTTTTCTACTGTATTAGAGATGTGATTAGCAACTGACACATCTTTGAAGTATTCACAAGCTTTTGTTGCCTTTTTACAGAGTGTCAAAGCAGTTGTGGAAGTGGTGCTATACAAGACACAAATACTTGTCAGTGCACATGCATAAACAGAAATTATGAATATAGAAATGGACAATGTGGTATGTATGTTCATGCCCCAGAACATGATTTATTATATCAATGCTTCATATACTTTAAAATAAGAAATTGTCTTTATGACTTACTACATGTAAGAGAGCAAATAACAGATTATGCAGAATATTTCCATGACTTAATGTTGTATGTCTTGAAATTGGAAATCAAAGGAGACAAACAGTTTTTGAATCGATGACACAATAACCCTCACATTCGTTGATTTCAATCCTATATAAAATATATCTGTTCATATTGTCTGTGAAAGATTACTCATGACTGAATTTTCTTTTCAAGTGTCACCATCCTGCAATAATGGCTTTGTGTTTGACCCCAACACTCAACGATGTGGTGAGTATGAGTGAGTGAGTGCTTACAGTCAAGCAGAAAAGTAAAATGAGAGTGAAGATGAAGATTTTTTGGCAAATCAGAATTCTAAACTCAAGTAATGACCATTTTCATTGTGAGCATGGGCATGACCAAATCCTAGTTCTATTATATCTTCGGTGAATGCATAAATGATTAGCTTGAAGGGTATTTTTAAGTTAAAGCTGTGGTTCATTTGACTCTTGAATCAGTGTAATAACAGAGTAAGATTGTCGTTTTCTTTCTTTTTCAGTGTGCCGTGCTCCAATGACAGTGAGCAATGGCCGATGTGGTAAGCAGTTTAAACTTGAATTGAATTCGTTTCCTTCGTAACTGTCATATTTTTTTTAGATGGATGTATTTCTTATCTGGACCTAGCATCGAAAACTATACTGTCAAATTTTAATTTCTGCTAGCTTAATATCCTTTGTTTTTATTTTGCCTGTGTTGTATTGGCTGTATATACTGTTGGAGCCATTGTAGAGAGAATGTCTATGTCCAATATCTAGTTGATATACATTAGTATCTGGATGTGATAGTAGTAAGACTCTTTGCATATTGGCATTGTTCCTTGTTGGAGGTGATGGGGTTAGACAGTGTGGGGACTGTTTTTTGATATTTTTGATCCTCAGTGAGGTAGGGTAATAAATTGGTGGAACTTGCGGATCAGTGACTAGAAAAGCAAAGTCATGGTTTCCAGTGTTTGGCTTGAGGATAATTTGTTAGGCATTGTTAATAATAGGATATGACTTGCTTGAATGATTGTAAGATGAGTGAAAAGAAATACATATATTGTACGTTCGTATGTAGATTTGACAGTTTGCGTACAATGTTATATTTGCAGTGTGTCTTGCCCCGAGGACAGATAGGAATGGCCAGTGTGGTAAGTGCTGTATCTATAGTTGGTATGAAGTGCAGTAAGCGTTACATGATTCATTTACATGCTGTATGAATTGTTTTATTTTTGTTCTGGAAGCAATAACTAACACGCATTTATAATTGAATTTTATGATACATTTTCGTTGCTACATTTGGGATATGCCTTGCTGTTAGAAGAAAGACAGATTTTCAGGAAGGAGGGTATTATGTAAAATTTAGTTGATGAGGTAGAGAATTGCAACTATTTCTGGCTCACATAGGCATGTACTTTGGTAGGTAGTAAATAGCTCATATAAATAAGTTTGACAGTGTGTTTGTTTTCTATTGTCAGTCTGCCTTGCTCCAAGACTAGAGAGAAATGGCCAGTGTTGTAAGTATGAATATTCAGTGTGATGGACAACAAACACTTTATTTCAAATAATGCCTGTTGATGTAAATTAAGGATATGCATAAGTTTTTGTCACTACATATAAACACAAATTAGATTTTATGTATATTTATTATCATGTATCTATTTGTTACATGGCTTACACAGAGAAGTCATGAGAAGTGAAAATTTTCGTTTTGGGATTCAGTTTATGTCCTTGTGTTCTTTATAATTTGTGGGTGGGATGGGATTAAGCCATTTTTTAAAATACTATCATGATGTTTCCATACAGGAAAGACTAAATAATTCATGATATAGATGTGACTGATATGAATGTTTTATAGATGACATTCACTTATATATTTCCAGTGTGCCCAAGTCCTAGAGTTGAAAGAAATGGTCAATGCGGTAAGTGAAGCCTATTGGGTTGTTTTTTATTTGTTCCATTCTCGAGATGCCGTCACCAGTTCTCTTTTATTTTATTTTATTTATTTTATTTGTTTAAACTGGTGTTTTGCGTTATGTAAGAAATACAAATAAGACAGAGTAATGTTAAGATATTACATCACAATGTCTTTCTCATTGAAAAAAAAAGAAGAAATCTTTGGAGAGCCCTCTTAATTTGCCGTTAAAAATGAATTTCCAGTCGACATTCCTCAATTATTAAGAATTTTACCGATGCATGCACGAAACTCAATACAGCCGAATAATTTAATCATCCTTTCACAGCATGTCCAAGCAGTTGTGGAAATGGTGCCATACAAAATACAGACACTTGTCAATGCACATGCGTGAACAGAAATTATGAATATAAAAATGGCCAATGTGGTAAGCATGTGGAAATGTGTTGAAATTGAATGTTTATGCATAAGGTCATCACCAAAGGAACATGATTCATTATGTCCATGTATAATTCCTTTAAAAATGTGAAATAAATTAGGATTGACAAAAATTGTCTTTAGTATTGACTGTAAGGTAGACCACACCAAAAACTGTAGATCTTGATTAAATTGAAAATTAAAAGAGAAAATGAGTGCTTTGGTAATGGCCACAAAAATAACCTTCTCATCCATTGATGTCAGTCAGATGTAAAAATATATACGTGTCGATATTGGCCTTGAAAAGTAATTCATGATTGATTTTTCTTTTCCAGTGCCACCATCCTGCAATAATGGCTTTGTGTATGACTCCAACACTCAACGATGTGGTGAGTATGAGTGAATGAGTGCTTACAGTCAAGCAGAAACGTAAAATGAGAGTGAAGATGAACATTTTTTGGCACATCTGAATTCTAAACTCAAGTTATGAGCATTTTCATTGTGAGCGTGGGCATGACCAAATCCCAGTTCTATTATATCTTCGGTGAATGCATAAATGATTAGCTTAAAGGGTTTTTGTAAGTTAATGCTGTTGTTCATTTGACTCTTGAGTCAGTATAATCACAGAGTAAGATTGCCGTTTTCTTTTTCAGTTTGCCGGACTCCAAGGACAGTGAGCAAC